>JAQQPU010000629.1:28513-51858 GCA_029168905.1 Artemia sp. Kazakhstan ARC1039 | reverse complement strand
TATAATCTATATTTATTAATCTATTAATTTATAATTTATTGATCTATGAATTATATAACTTATTAATTTATAATCTATTAATTTAATTTATATCATAATATATTTATTAATCTATATATATTTGATCTATATATATTTAGCAGAAGTATATTAAATCTATAGTATATAATTGACAGTGTTGGTAACGCTACAAAAAAAAAACGCAGTATAATTTAACTTTTTAGTTTTGCTAAATTGTTAACCATCCTACCTCCGTTGGGTACAGCTGACATATTTGCTGGCATCGGTGTTGTTGTTGGTACCGTAACGTCTTCGCCCATTAAGGCCCCTTTTACGTCGACCACTAAATCCAAAACTTTCGTCATGTGATCAGCAACAAATTCAGTTAAATATCGAATATTTTTGTCCATTAAAGTAATTTGAGCTTTTACATCGTGTAGCGTTGACTTTTCTGTGTTTTCACCTACTTGATTAATCACTGTAAATGAATCTTGGCTTGGGAATGCACGAAATGTATCATTATCAGTAAAGTCATCATTAATGTCTAAATGATTAGCTAGAATGTGAATCCTGTTATTAATTGATGACACTTTTTCGTCAATAGCTGCTATTTTGGGTTCCAGTTCAATTGCTCCTGGTTCTCCAAACTGCGTTTCCTCTCGGACAAGCAACCTACAAAGGGAAAAAGAGAGATTATTTTCCCACAGTTCCGAGATAAAAATTGTGTTTAGCTTTCATTTAGTTTCTTTAGCTTGAAATCTTTGAGAGAGATTGAGCGAGATTGAGAGAGATTGAGAGGGATTGACAGACTTAAGCCAATCAAATTATCTTTAAGTGTACTATTTAAGTGTACTATAAAACAGACAGTACTATTTTAATTCTTTTGTGCCAAATAACACCACCTTTTTCCATCTTGTTGTATTTACCCATTTTGGCTATGCCAAATTTTGATATTTATTATTTATTTTGAATTACTATTATTTTTTTGTAAAAATGGCTTTAATAAAAATGGCTTTTAAGTCAATAAAATATCACAGGATTCTTTAAAGGTAAAAATTTAGAAAGTTCTTACAATGTAATGTAAATTTGATTTGTTTACAGGGGCGGATCTAGAGCAAAATCTTGGGGGAGGACAAACATGACAAGAGAACCAATGAACAAAATCTTGCGGGGGGGGGGAGGCAATGGGACAAAGGCGCCAATAATTGACCAAATTGACAAATTTATTCTAAAAAAAGTAAAAGCAAGAAAAACAAGATAGGAAAACGCCAGAAAAAATCTTGGGGGCCCAGGGTCCCCCAGCCCCCTTGAATCCACCAGTGCACATTTAATAAAAACAGCCATTCACCCAACAATTCATGCTATTACTATAGATAAATTGTCGCGAAAGCTACTATCAGAGCTCAAACGCTCCACATCCATTCCACCCTATTCAGAGCTTTACTATTTAATTCCACCTATCCTCTTATTCAGTTCCCACTCGCTTTCAATCTTTTGGTAGGTCCCCTTCTTTTCTAATTCGAGAATGTTCTTCTGTTTGTCAAACCCTCGCTGAATAGCCACTAACAAGGTTACCACCCGTTGAAAATAAAAATCGCTAGATTCTAGTGATTTTTAGCTGATTTAGTGATTTACTTCAGTAATCTGGTTATTTATGTGCTGATTTAGTGATTTGTTTTTGTTTAGGCAATATAAGAGATTACTAGAAATAGTGATGAATTGCTAGCGGTGGCAACCCTGGCCACAAAATGCATGATCAACTGCATTGAAGTGAGTGGTTACCACACCGTGTCTGACCAGTGTTGCCAATTGGCAATACGATTTAGTAAGGTCCTAAATCCTAAAAAACCGATTTTTTCAGAAAAAAAGAATGTTTTCAAAGAAAAAAGAAATAAACAAAGGAGCTCGACTCTCAAGGCGGATCGCTGCCCTTGCTCGGGGGGAAGCTTTGATTTTTTCTTACGTAATCATTGACGAAAACAAAATGGCTCTAAAGCTCAAAACAGTTACCAAAATAGATATTTGAAAGAGGAGTTCATGCACATACACGCTTTTGTTGTGGTCGAAAATGAAAATAGACAATTAAATTTAGTAAGAAATTCAAAATTCTCTAGTATTTAGGGGAAGGGTTTTGACTCAAGAGGTTTCTGGAGGGAGGGGTATGAATCCGCTAGCTTACTTATCGATTCTCTTTTTTCCCACAGCAAGGCAACTTCAGATTGGAGTTGCTAAGCGATAGCTTCCATAACCTGTACGATAGTTGGGACTGCCTAACTGGTTGACACGACGTATCTCCATAGTGAGAATATCACGTCTTCTGGAATTCTTTTCCAAATGTGTTTTTTGGAATCATGTTTTTTGCAATTCAGCAATAAAGAGTAACATTGCAAGTATACACATAATCGAACCGACCAACGGTCTATAACGGTAAATAACGCCTATAACGAACAATAACGGAAGGGCAATAAAGGACGAAATTACGAAAATAAGACACTTATGATTGCCAAATGGTTTTATCTGTTGGATTATAAAATGTTTTTTTTTTAAGAATTAGTCAAACTTTAGCCAAAATAGAGGGGGGTTGAAAAGTAAAAGACTCCCCCTACGCTCATATACAGGACACATATATAGGAGAATACGCGCTCAATATATTGAAAAATATTGTTTAAAAATAAGGTAACTTATTAGACACAGTAGCACACAAAAAAAAAAAAAAAAAAAAAAAAAAAAAAAAAAAAAAAAAAAAAAGTTACAATGAGCCTGTACCTTAAGAAGACGGTCAATCATTTCGAAAAAAAGTTTCCATCAGTCCATTGACGTGTGCTTCAATCAACTTTCAGTCAAGCCTTCAATCAGCCCTTCAATCTCAACCAAAGCTAATCTGCTTTTGATCAAAATGATTGAGTCATTCAAACTTTCGATCAATCACCGTCAACGCTTGACTCGAGCGTCAAACAGGTTCCTATGCGGTCAATTATGCTTGAGTCAATCGATTGACGGAAGCTTTTGATCAAAATGATTGACCGTCTAGGGGTTTCTTTAAAGACCGACAAGGCTAGCTGACTTGTCAATTGAAAAATCAATTGAAGACTTGCTCCTTTCATGATTAAATAAAAAAAAACCCACGTTTTTTTCAAATGAAAGTAAAGAGCAACATTAAAACTTAAAACGAGCATAACTTATTTCGTGTACGAGGAAGCTGCCCCCTCCTCGACCCCCTCTTTACGATGGAGTTTGACTTTTCGTCCTAATTCTTTAAGAACGAATGCTCAAACACAAGAGCCGCTGAATTGGAATTAGAAGTACTATAAAACTTAAGCGCAAAGACCGAGGATTCAGAATAGGGTAGTTTCCCTCATATACGGAACAATTCCAGTTTTTTCTAAGCTTTAAGGCCCTAACAGCCCTAGACAGTAGCATCCACTGTCTAAAATTTAGAGGAAGGGGTAAGAGTATTTTTCAAAATATAGTTTGGGGGGGGCAAATTTGTTGTGTTTTTTTTTCAATTTCGTCAACGAAATCCCGAGTAAAGGCATTTTTAAACAAAATACGCAAAAAAGTACTTTAAAATCGATGAGTGGTCCAAAAAAATCTAATGCCTGTAAATATCCCCCCCCCCGATTTATACCCGTCCATTGTTTTTTTTCATTCGATTAGAAACTAAAAGGTTTAGGGCCCCAAAAACAATTAAAACTAAAACCGAAATTAAAACAGTCATGACATCATAACTTGAACGAAGTTTTGTCAGAAAAATAAAAAAACAAGATGATTTGTCAGAAAAAAAAAAAAAAAAAAAAATCAGGGGCAACTTTTTAATGCAAGTCTTACTTTTTGGTGGTAGCTAACCTAAAAGGTGTTTTTGATACAAGTTCATTTGAATTAATTATTGATTTTGGAATGTAATATGTCAGATTATTTTTATTAAATTTGTGGATAATGTACTGAGTGAGTATTCTCCTAAATCTCCGTTTAAGAAGTATTATTATTTAACTGAAATCTATTTTTTCTCAAACAATTTGTTTAATACCTAAATCATTACTGACGAGGGTGGTGTTTTCCAAAAAGTATTGAATGACTAGGATTTTTGAAAATTCCTCCTCGTGAGGAACTTCCTCCTCGATCCTCTGTCCAGCCCGAATTGTACAAAATATTTTTATTAGAATACTTGCTAATTTAAGCCCTTCAGAATCGTGTCGTGAGGTTTATTTTAAGTTGAAAATACTCTCAGCGGCTATTCTCCGTGACTTTTATACTGGTGTTATTAATGTATTAAATAAAAGAAACAAGTTTTTTTCAATTGAAAGTAAAGAGCAACATTAAAACTTAAAACGAAGTTCGAACTTAATACTTAAAGTTCGAATTTTGTTCCAATTCTTTAAGAATGACCCCTGAATCCCAAAGGCCGTTTAATTAGAATAAATAGCTCTTTTGAATGTACTAAAAACACTTCAGCGTAAAGAGCGAGGTATTGACGAGGGGGCGAACCCCCTCATATACGTAATAATTTCTGTTCGTCTTAAGTTTTAATATTGCTCCTTACTTTCAGTTAAAAAAACTTGTTTTTTTTATTTAAAGAGAAATAATGTAAAAACAGTGAGATGTAAGCAATCCTAAATACAGTTCCAGAGACTTACCTTTGATCGATAGTTTGCAGGTAGTCCAAAATATCAATATGCCTGTTTTCAAAATCTTCAATTTTTCCACTGAGTCTCTCCACTGCCTTTTCAAGGGTATCAATTTTTTTAAGCTTCGAGTCTATTGCGTTCAAAATAGTGTCGAATACGGAAATCATTCGCGATTCCCTGGAAAAGAATAAATATTTAGCTGATTTTTAGAAAAGTATGTTCTGAGCCAGGTACGTACCCAGGATTTTTTTAGGGAGGGGGGTAAAAAATCCCAAGGGTTCAGTAATGAAAATCGAATTTTATATGAAAATTTGAAAAAATCCCCAGAAATCAATCAAATTAATTATTTCGGGAGGCGGGGACGGACCCTGAGCACAGTCTAGATACGTCACTTTCTTAGGTTTTCTAAGGAACTGCTCGAAGTAATTTTTTAATTGAATTTATTTATTTAATTTAATTTTTAATAAATTTATTTATTTAATTTTTTAATTGAATTTATTTATTTAATTTAATTTTTAATAAATTTATTTATTTAATTTTTTAACGAATTTATTTATTTAATTTATTTAATTGAATTTAATTGAATTAATTGAATTTTTTAATTGAAGCAATTTTTTTAATTGACTTTCAAAGAGCTTGGTAAAAAACAAGAGAAAAGGAAAAAAGCGCTTTACTGGAATACAAATATTCCAGGACATTATACACAGCTTATATTATGCAGTACATTCTCATATAACCTCTCATATATATAACCTCTCATATAACCTCTCATAACCTCTCATATATAGATAATAACACCTCTATTCGGTCATTAAATAAAAAAAGCAAGTTTTTTTAACTGAAAGTAAGGAACGACGTTAAAACTTAAAACGAACAGAAATGATGGTCACTGTATATGTGACCGAAATATCTGGTATTTTTGTGAATTTCTATCACTATTATCATCATCACTGCCTATTAAAAGGATTTTATCCCTATTTGAACTTTTATTTATTCCGTATATGAAAGGGGCTGTCCCATCCTGAACGCCTCGCTCTTTACGGTAAAGTTTTTGATTGTTGAAAAGATAGAGTTGTGAGAAAGTCAAACTTTAGCGTAAAGAGCGAGGCGTTGAGGAAGGGACAACCCCTTTCATATACGGAATAATTTCTGTTCTTTCTAAGTACAAGTCCCTACAATACTCCTTAGTTGGTGCGAAATTGCTTAAAGTTTCAAAATTATACGTTTGATTTCGCAAGAAATGAGTCATCTGATTCTCTAGTGGCGACTGAGAATGCTTAAAAGTTAAATTTGGAATACTCTGCAGGTCTAGCGCCATCATTCTATACATATGATAGATAAACCTGGTTCAAATTAGATTTATTTGGATAGGCTAAGATATTTTCCTAGTTAGCCTACTAAATTCCACTAAGCAATATATTCCCCCCCCCAAAACAAAATATTTTGGCCGATAGAGCAGTAAATTTAAGCAGCGTAATTTTATACGCTCTAGTAAGGGTAAATATTCACGTATTTTTTTTTGGGGGGGGGGAGTAGGGAAAGACTTTTCTTTTTTAGATGAAGATACAAAAACCGTTTAAAAATGTTTATAAGAGGGCAATTAAAACCCCTACTCAAACCTCAAAACTAACGTCCTTGCGCCGAACAAATGAACGTTCAAATAGGGATAAGTCAATTTATTAGACAGTGGAAACATATACAGAAGTCTGGATATTTCGACCATATATACAGCGATACTAAAGAATTAAAATTAAAACTAACAAACTTATAAAGAACAAAATAATAACTTGCGGTGCAATTACGTTTGTCCGAGAGAGCTCAATAACTAGGTTCATTAAAAGTTTTGAGTTGTAAATTTTCTTCTTTAATATTGCCAGAATGTAAGTTGAATTTCAAATGAAGGTGGCAAAATCTTCTTCGTCTTCTAATTACAAAAGGAATGTTATTTAAATTTCTAGTTATACACTTGATTGGTCACATCTCCCATATATACGAAGACCACACTGGTCTCCCCAAGACCAGAAAGAAAGAACAAGCGAGCAAAAATGGTTTTTTTATAGGCCAAATGAAAGTACTGAAAAAAAAACACAACAAAGCGAATATTTCGAGAGGACAAACGCCTCTGTTCTTCAGCGCGAAACGAAATAATGTATTTCGTTTACAAAAAATAATTTGTTTTTGGATACATTATTTCGTTTCGCGCTGAAGAACAGAGGCGTTTGTCCTCTCGAAATATTCGCTTTGTGGTCTTGGAAAAAATACGTAATTTAAGATATTACGTGGGAAATACGTCCACTTTAAGACTGCAGTTTTCTATGCAGTATTAACCGCTATTTTGTCTCATGAGACACCAAGGCCGTATCCAGGGGGGGGGATGGCGATAGGGGGTTTGAACCCCCTCCCCCCCCGAAAGGTTTGTTTGATTCGTTAAAACTTTACAAAAATGGACATAAGAAAATTTTGTTGTGTTTTTTGTTTTTTTTTTTTAAACCCCCCCCCCCCCTGAAAAAAAATCATGGGTACGGCCTTGTGAAATACGTATATTGGCAGAAAGCTATATTATAGTATATTTCTTTTAAATGGATTCTATTATTTTAAATAGTTAAATATTCTAAATATGTTTCAAGCTGTCTATATCAGGTTTCGCAGCTTGATCAAAAAGAAAAAGAGAATTTTTATCCCATAGTTTTGTGCCAAAAAGTGCGATTTAATTTCATAGGATTACTTCCGTGACGCTTATTTTCGTAAGCCAGTTCACATTATTTCTTATATTTTGAGCTCCGTCTGCAAATGTTTCTACGCAAGGCAGCAGTTTTTTCTTTATCATTTGATAGCTGAGATTCCACTTTATCCATCTACAGAATTGTGTTTTCAAGATTTACTGTGTATATTTTTTTTACATTGAAAAATATGTTAAAAATTGGCTAGAGGCTGTTAAAAAAGAACATTTTTCTTTTTTTAAGCAAGTTTAATTCCTTATTTAAGTAGAATCATAATTCTGGGTCAGTCATTGGGTAAATTTGAATCTAATCAATCTAATTATGCAATTAAATAAAATAAAAAACAAGTTTTTTTCACTGAAAGAGAGGAGCAAAATTACTTAAAACTAACAGAAATTATTACGTATATGAGGGGGGGGGAGGTCACCCCTTCGAAATATATTGCTCTTTAAGCTAAAGTTGGACTTATTGTTCCAATTATTTAAGAATGATTTCTGAAACACAGCTTGGTTAGAATAATAAGCTTTTTTAAAAATTTTGCGTAAAGAGCGAGGTTTTGAGGAGAAGGCAACATCCCTGATAAATGTAATAAATTCTGTATGTTTGAAGTTTCAATGTTACTCCTTACTTTCAGTTGAAAAAACTTGTTTTTTTTATTTAATTACTGATCGTTTTTAAAAATAATGCCGGGAAATCCAGCTCCCCCTCCGTGGAAAAATACCTTTCCCCCACCCAAAATTCCTTCATGTAAAAATACTTCTATGTGCCCCCCCCACCAGAATAATCCCCGAAAATTATCTGTATACTTCCCAATAGCCCATACTATATCTAAACATCGGGCAAAGTTAATACCTTGCAGTCCTTTCCCTGGGCCTGTGGGGGGCTAAGTCATACCCAAAGATATTTTAATATATATTTCGAATTAGCTGAACAAAATGACAGTGTTAAAATTTTGATTGGACGACTTTGAGAAAAAAGGGGCGTGGGAGGGAGGCTAGCTGCCCTCCGATATTTTTGGTCACCTAAAAAGGGCAGCAGAACTTTTGATCTCCAATAAAATTGTTCCTCTCCCGATCTTCTAAGATCACTGGTTCGTTACGATCGCCAACGGGAAATACAAAAAAAAATACCTTACCCACCCGTGATCTTGCTTCTGGCAAAAAAAAAAAAAAAAAGTCCAAAATTTTGTAAATAGGAGCTTGGAATCTCTACAGTAGGGTTTAATAATATGCTGAATCAGATGGCGTGGATTTCATTTAGATCACTTTAGGTTTAGAGGGTGTTTTTCCCCTTTTTAAAAAATTGCGCAACATTTCTCAGGTTCGTCACTTTTGACGGGTAACATTAAACTTGATCAATTTTATATATTTTGAATAAGCATCGAAATTCGATTCTTTTGATGTATCCATGGTTATCAAATTTTAAGCCAATAAAAAGGTTAAAAAGGGTTTGAGTTACAAGAATTTTTACAAGTAGTCCCTCTGTTTCTCTGTGGCTTGAACGGGAAAAGCTAAAGAAGATGCATCAAAGAGGAATGATTTCGGAGACTTGCAATGGCCAGTACGATGCATACAGAGGAAATAGAAGAACTCAAAGAATTTGAGAGGCAATTGTTCTAACCAGTTTACAACTTTATAGTGATAACATTAATTTTAAAGATCTAAAGTTGTCTCCGTACCCACCTCTACCCTTACCACCAGCATTCACAGAGACATTGGGTCATCCCTGCCTTCTGATATAGTCTAAAATTCTGTTTTACCAACTACATATATGTCGGCATAATGTAAGCTCTTGTGTATATATCAAACTCCAGACGCAAGACACTAGACATTGTTGAAAGTAAGTTAAATCTAAAATCGAAATTCTGTCGAAACTCTTTTTTTCTTAGAACACACATGAGCCCTTTGGGTCCCTTCTATTTTTTTTTAGAACAGTATAGAATCCAATGTGCATTCACCTGGGTAGCTGAAAATCCTACACGGCATTTTTTAGGCGTATTTCTGTCATTAAACACAAGGGATAAGGGCACTATCACACTTCTAGACTGTTCTTGGACTCTGTGAAATAGTTTTATCTATATCAAAACAAAGACAAATCACATAATTTTTAATATAATATATGTAGAAACATATACAGAGGGAGGGGGCCTGTAGTACCCCCCACCCCAAATTTCGGTATCGTTAAAGAAAATTTGTATACCCTTCTGTTTTATGTATAAGTGGTTATTTTGCTTTTCACCTTTAACAAAGTTTTCCTCCCCCCAAAAATACCCCCTCGTTCTAAATAAAAATGTAGCTGCGTATATATTTGCTTTTACAGTAACAGAATATTCACAAAGTCCTTTTTTAATGACAAGCTGATTTAATATCATATTTTATTTGTTTTTATTTTATTTTATTTGTTGTACATTTTCTCATTTCCCCCCCAGGTTTTTTTTAGAGAGAAAAGTTGTTTCCGGTCCAGTGTACAATTATAAGAGTACGAGATCAGGAGCTTGCCCAGGCCAGACCTCGGTTCCCGACCTCCCAAATATTAAATTTTCTCAAATTTACAAAGTATTTCTTAATTAAATCATAGAACACACATTGCTTTTACTATCCCCCCCCCTCCCCGTTTGAAAAACAATTCTTGTGTAAGTGCCTACACAAGATAATTGTTACGTTCGAACAAGACGTTACCTTACTGTAAATCTGGACTGTAGTAAATAGATGGGTTAAACCGCTCAGGCGACATAAAATATTTATCGTAAAATATTCTTTCTAAACCGGGAATCAAAGGCTCCAATAAAATTATTTACAGTAGGCAGGGGATTTTTGCAAGAAAGCTTCAGAAGGGGATGGGGCTGAAGTACGACGGACTGATGGCTTCGGTACTTGCGCATTATATGGGCCTTTACAAGGAAACCAGTCACGAAAAACCCGCCAGATGGCTTAATTCAAGAGACCACTATAGAGTAATACAATGCGAAGCGTGGTTTTCATTGCGTTTACAATATTTAAACTGTTGTTTTTTTTTTTTTGGGGGGGGGGGGTTGTGGGGGGAAAGGTACCTAGGTTATGTTAGGTTACGTCTTTAATATATGCTATGCTTTACCCCCACCCCCCTAATGTGCAAATATATAGCCCAAATTTGTTTATAAACTATTATATATTCATCCTATTTTATTTTATTTCATTAGCATTAACCAAACTTGACTTTTTAGAAGGGCCCATATAATGTGTAAGTACCATGGCTTTATTTTAGAAAAGACAAATTTTTTCCTCGACTTAATTTTTTTTTGGCGCTTTTTGTAAATTTTCGGTCTTTGTCCTTGTCAAGGATCACAGATTTTGGATTTGTCATGAAATATTTTTATGTGATTCTCGATAATCCCCATTGCGGTAACGGTTTATGAACCTTAGAACACTTTCACAGTTCACCATTTTTCGAATTCGAGTTCAGTAATGACATTTCACCTCACAAACATAAAGATACCAATATTTTCGCTACAATACTTGAATCAGTGCAATAATTAGCATGCTAGCTGAGTAAAAAAAAAAACTCAAGAGGCCAAACCAGATTTTTTTCTTTTCTTTTTATCTCTTATTCTCGCACTATTAAATTAAACTCTGTGTGTTAAAAAAAAAAAAAAAAAAAGACACGCCCTGTAGAAAAGTGATATATAAAAATTGAGAGCATAGAAGAACAAAATGCCAAAAAATAATTTTGTGTGTGTGAGTTTATAGCACGCAAAGAAGGTTGGAGGGTTTAAAATTTAGCGAAGTATGAATTTCAATAACAATGCCTTAATCACAATTCGGTCAATATCTTTACGTATCAGTTATAATTAAGTAAAAAAATAAGTTTTTTCAACTGAAAGTAAGGAGCAATATTTAAAAATAAAACGAACAGAAATTATTCTGTATATGAAGGGGGATGCCCCTTCCTCGACGCTCGCTCTTTCCACTAAAGTCTGTAATTCCTCTACAATACTTCTTCAAATTCAACAGCCCTTGTGTTTGAGCAGTAGTTCTTAAAGAAGTAGGACAAAAAGCCAAACTTTAGCGTAAAGAGAAAGGGTCGGGGAAGTGGTAGCTCCCCTCATATACAGAATAACTTCTGTTCGTTTTAAGTTTTAATGCTGCTCCTTAGTTTTAGTTGAAAAAAATCATTTTTTTATGATTTAGTTTCTGAACGTTTTCCCAATCATGCCAGGAAATTCCCTTCCCTCCCTCTTGCGTAGAATTTCTCTGGAAAATTCCCCCGGAAACTTTCCACCCCACAAAAAAGTTTCTCCATAGAAATCCATCCCCGCATTAAATCCCCTTCCAAAAATATCCACATATTTCCAATAGCAAATACTATACGTGAACAATGGGCAAATTGCGTAACCTACAGCCCTTTCCCCAGAGACTGTGGGGGCCTCTTGTCATCCCCAAAGGCTTAGTTATTGGATCTCTCAACTACATTGAATCAAATAGCTATCTAAAAAATTTTATCATATGTTCATATGAACGTCTTCACTATTTTATTGTTTAACTCAAATTATCATGGTAATAGTTGAGAGATTTCCCAATTGTCTTAGCTAAAATTAATTAGCTATATTAATAAAAGAACAAATATACAAAGAATTTGTTTCTTTAGCTAAAAAAATTCCTTTGTGTAAAAGTAACTCCAAGGAATCACCCACTTTCAAACATTGTTTCAAACAGTTCGTGGTAACGAACTGTAAGTGAGGAGCGACCCGGCTCAATAGTTACCAAAACTCTAAAAAACGGAATTGTGGTACCGGTAGATACATCAAAAGAATTGGATTTTTATGCTGATTTCAAATATATAAGTTTCATCAAATTTAGCCCTACCCATCAAAAGGTAAGAGCCTGAAAAGATTTGCCTTATTTTCGGAAAAAGGGGAAAACACCCCTTAAAAGTGATATTTCACTTGCTCCGCCATGTGTGGCACACTTCGAAAACTCCACGCTTAACACATGGCAAGTCTTGCAAATGGGCGGAAAGCATACGCGGTTCACTCATGTATTAAATAAAAAAAACAAGTTTTTTTAAGTGAAAGTAAGGAGCGACATTAAAACTTAAAACGAACAGAAATTATTCCGTATATGAAAGGGGCTGTCCCCTCCTCAGCACCTCGCTCTTTACGCTAAAGTTTGACTCTGTCTCCCAACTTTATTTTTTAAAATAATAAAAACGTTAGCGTACAGAGCGAGGAGTTGAGGAGCGAGGAGGAGTTTATTTAATACATGAGTGAACCATGCATACTTTCCACTTATTTGCAAAACTTGCCATGTGTTGGGCGTGGAGTTTTTTAAGTGTACCACACATGGCGGAGCAAGTGAAGCTCCAAGACATGTACCATGCGACGGAGAGCAGACAACTCATTGAACAATTGATCAGGTAAACTCATTTGGATGTCTTAATGGCATCATTAATGTCGCTACAGTGATCGACTTAATAGCTGAGAGGTTTACGAAATAGCGTAACCTTCAAGAAAGTGCTAAAATATGGCCTTAATGTTGGGTGTTAAAAAATGATACTTCTGTAAGTTCTTGGAATTCAACTGTTTTTAGACTTTCAATTTGTTACAAAAAAAATCTGGAATAAAAAATAAAATTATTTGAGGAAAATAACAGCAATTTCTCGTCTATAAAGTATAACGCTTGTTTGGAAACGAAGGTTCAAATTCAGATATCAAAATGCAAATTTAAGACCTTATTTGGCATCTCTAAGGCCTTTTGAGGTTACTAAGGAAAATATGTCAAAACCGACGATTAATAAATAAGGAGGTTGGGGATACAGAGCATAACATGATTCCGGACACCTTTCAGTTTGCATCTTCTGGAGCATGCAAAAGTCAAAATTTTGAACCAGAAAAAAATTGTAAATAATTGCAAAGATTTTGTAGGCTCAAAATATATATCTTTTATCAAAGGCAGTGCAAAGAAGTTGCCCAAGTAAACAGAAATATTGTTTCCATGTATTTTTTTTTTTACACCAGGTCACTGCGTATGGAAGATGTTATCGTAAAAACTCCGGAGAAGACTCATTCAGTCGGATATTGAAATGTCTTGTGCGCACTTTAAGAGTCATAAGTGATTGGAGGGCAACTAGCCCTATTCCCACGCCAATTTTAGCTGTTGACCCAGAAATATAAGGATATACCTGCCCGATGAAATTTATAAATAGGCATTTTATTCACAATACTTGAAAGATCCAATAGCTAAGCCTCCAGGGATGACATGAGCCCCACAGCCCCTGGGACAAACTCTGTAAATTTTAAAAGCTGCAAATTAGTTACATATAAGTATTATTGATGGGAAAGGAGGGAATGTTTGATTCTGGGTTTCCAGAAATACTAAGGTATTAGACCGAAATTATCAGGCAACATTGAGGGAGATGTTGAACTAAATAAGAATAAAATAGGTACATCTGGGTTATCGAAAGGCGTATCTACAATATCTCAGGAACAGCTGAGGGTGGTAAGGTGATACTTTCAGGGGATGTTGAACTAAATCAAAAGACATTTTGTCCATCCAGGTTGACAAAAGGGCATATCTGAAATATCTCAGGAAAGACTAAAAATATTAAGTTAAACTTTCAGGGAACGCTGATGGGAATTTTGAACTGAATCGAAAGACTATCAAGGTTGTCAAAATAACGTAAAAGCAATATTTTAGGAACAGCTAAGCCTATTAAGTTGGAAATTTTACGGTATGCTGAGGAGTATGTTGAACAAAAGACACCATACGCATGAAAGCTGTCAAAAGGGCTTATCTGTAACATCTGCCTAAAGGACTTATCTACCTAAAGGTCGTAATTGACATTTTCACACCTCTGAGATAATTCGCAAAAACCATTTGCTGAGCCATTCTAAAAGAAAGGACAGGCTGGCCAGTGTAGATCAAGAATACAAAGAACGATTGAACAGATCTCGTTCAATTTTTATTTTCCTCTGTCGTAAAATGATACAAAATTATTGTGCTATATTATCCATTACTTACATCCCATTATTCTTTGATCTTCGTTAAAGAAAAAATGTTAGTGAATCCAGTCACTGATAGCCCATCGGGTGCCGTCATAGGAGGGGCAATGATAGGCAAACTTGCTTATACCAACGATATAGCCCTAATTTTCGAATCCCTTCGTGATCTTCAGTCCCGGACTGATATCGTGAAACCAACCTCTTTGGGATGATCATCAACATCACGAAAACGATGGCCTTGTGTCGCTTACTTAAACCTGATTCTCTGGTAAACTTGAGCCTCAAATAATATAAAGTGGGTGGAAGAATTTACCTTCCTAGGTAGCTTACTCACCTTCGACAACAACCACTCCAAAGATATCAAAAGATGTCTGACACTTGCAAATTTCAGTTTTAATTGTCTGATGCCACTTCTGGAGGAACGAGAACTTATCAAAAAAGCTTAAAGCGAGGTTATTTAATATCTGGGGGATAGGGGATAAATGGGGATAGGGGGCTCGTCGCCCCCTATCCCCACTTATGCCTGTGAATCCTGTACTATAAAAACAGAAAATAAGCATGCATAATCTTGCTGCCTTTGAAACAAAATTAATTTAAAAAAACAAAGTTTTTCCGAGGGAAGTAAAGAGTGAAGTTAAAACTTAAAAAAAAAAAAAATTATTACTACATAACCTATCTAGCATATATGAATAAAACTAATGCAAATAAATCAACTGGTGATATTTTCCTATGTTTGTAGGATTACAGAAAACTAGCGCTTTACTGAAAATAAAAACATTATAGGAGTTTTGGTACGGTAAAAGTAAACCTTTTAAGGAGACTTTTAACAGTATAAAAGTAAAGCATTCTTAGATTGTTGCTTCATTTATTTTTTTCGTTTCATTTGGGATCACTTCTGCACAATGAGCTCAGTTCTATGATTGACTGTCGTTTTGGATCTGAAAACGACATTTCATGAGTATTTTGTAGACAAGTTCGAAGTGTCACTACAGACTCGCTTTAGAATTTGCATCAAAACTTAATATTCTCCGTTTTATAGAGAGAAATAGCCTAACTTGATTTCCAGAGTTAATATTGCAGTTGATATGTTCTTCATTTCGAGTAATACTAGGTGAGACCAAGATGTTACCTGATAAATCAATCCATTATTTTATATGCTGTATAATGACTTTAAACTTATTAGTTTAATGCCTAAATTTTTTAGATAATTTTAATTATATGCTGAAAGTTACTGATATCACAGCTCCTGTAGGACTATGCAAAGCGTTATAGATTAGTTTTATGTTGTGTGTACATGGTTCTCGACCTAGAGGGTGCCCCCCCCCCCTCCAAAGAGATGGAAGGAGAACTTATCGTCATTTAGCTGTACCACACCTTCTCCGCCAGGCAGAAGGTAGAAGTGCACACAGGAGTTGCATCCAATGAGTGTGGGTAACTTATAAGAGCGAAAAATAGCACTAATGTCGACAGAAAAACTACCAGCGCCTTCTAGCGTTTGGTGACACCTGTTTTTTTTTAGTGTTATAATAAGAGTAATTGATTTAATTAGTGTAATTGGTAAAATTATTCTAGCAATAAGTATCTGATCTCACTTCCTTACAGAAAAATTATTAGAGAGTATGAAAAAATGCCTAGTGTCACCAAATGCTAGATGGCGTTGGTTTTTTTGGACACTAGCGCCAGTTTCCACTCTTGTAAGTTACACATTCTCTTTGAGTTACATCAATAGACTGGTGAAAGAAGAGCCCCCAAAACGCCCTTTAAGGATGGATGGGACTTACGTCAAGTAAGTCATTCTTTAATCTTGTCAAAGCGTAGTCAGGAGTGCCACTATTATTCCTTTTTTATGGAGATACGATTAAGCTGCATTCTAAAAATATTTAAAGATAATTCTTAAAATATCAAAACTTCTGTGGGAAATGTCAAGCCACTAAAGAGAATGATAAGTTAAAATTCTATGTGACTGGTTCTCCTGTGTGAAATTTCAAGCCATTAGAAAGAAGGAAACGTTTTTAGGTCAAAAGATCTTTTAAAAGTAGTCCCTCTGTTTTTCTCTGCCTTGGATGCAAAAAAGCAACAGTCGGAGGCATCAAAAGTCAACATCTGGGCATCTGTTTCGTTCAATATGTAAACTTATGTCTGATTTGAAAGAAATCTAAGTGAATCCCCGAGCCATTGAGGCCTAAACGCTGAATGGGTAGGAGTTCCTGACTTAATATTTATCGACAGAGCCTGATCTAAACGACATCAAGTTTCAAATAAAAGGTTGTGCAAAGCATATATATATGCTGGTACTTGTTTAGAATCCAGTAAACACGCGAGAAAGACCGCATCGAAATCTCAAAGATGCTATATGAGAATAAGGTTTTCCCTGCCTAGCGAGGAATTGCTCAGTCCGTGACAAAGATTTAAACTTTAGTTTTTTGGGGTTGAAGGGGGAAAAAAGGTACCTAGGATTGGGTAGGTTAGGTTACGCATTTAATATGTGCTATGCTTTCCCCCCCCCCCTAATATGCAAACATATAGCCCAAATTTGTTTCTAAACTATTATATTTTTATCATACTTTGTTTTATTTCATTAGCAATAACCAAACTTCACTTCTCGCGTGTTAACCTTCGAAACTAAAAGAAAGTATTGTTAGCTTATACTAATAGATAAATTAAAAAAAATAATTCCACAAAATAAGTTTTTCTCCATTAAAAGAAATGGGGGAAAATAAAATCAAATAATCTACCAAGCGTGAAGCTACCACAAATCAGCATCAATAAATAAATGAAACCCAAAACGAACAGAAATTATAATAATTAACCGAGTCAAACTCAAAACGAGCAGAAATTAACATAAGTTGGGCTAAAAACCCCTATGCCTTCCCAGGCCAGAAGATAATTTGCACTTTACTGAAAAAAGTATAAATGTTTTTACTTTTATAACTTTAATAAATCAAATAATATTAACATTTTGATTACTAAACATCAGTATATGTATATTAAACTGACAATGCACATTCATTTGTATTTTTTCAGTAAAGGGCAAATTTTGTTCTGGCCTTGGGAAGGCATAGGGGTTTTGCGCCCAACTTATGTTAATTTCTGCTTGTTTTGAGTTTTTTTATATACGTTTTTTACGATCTTTACTATAAAGATGTCAAGCCTTCCAATCACTTTCGACCATTAAAAAGGACACTAGGCCTTTCGATTTCAAATCGAATGAGCCCTTTTGGAAACGACAACGCTTTCTATAAACACCTTATATGCCCCCAAGGCATAAATTACAACCCTTAACCTAAGGTCTGTTAGGGTGGTTGCCATCCTCTAAGACCGAATTTCCAGAACTTTCAACTACGTTAAACAGCATGGCTATCTCAAAATTTTGATAGGATGTGTTTGGGGAAATGGTAGGCATGAGAGGGGTGTTAGTCGCCTTCCAATAACTTTCGACTATTAAAAAGGGCAAAAGCCATTCCAATTTCCAATTGAATAAGCGCTTTTCGAAGTTTCTACAACTCTTCGATACGAAGTGCCCTGCTCCAAAGGAAAAAAATTAATAAATAATACATTGTGCCAACATCGTTCTTATATGCCCCCAAGGTATAACTTACAACCCTTGTCCTGAGGGTTGTGGGGGAGTGTCATCCTCTTTACTTAGTCCCAGTATCATGTCTCATTCTCGAGTATCCCCGTTCTTTACTTAGGCAGCGCGATCGTGCTGCATATGATTTATGCAACAACTTTCTATATAAACCTTATATGACCCCAGGGTATAACTTACAACCCTTGCACTGAGGGCTCTGAGGGGGGATCATCCTAAAGACCTAATTTCCAGAACGTTCAACTACGTTGAACAAAATGGATATCTCAAAATTTGGATTGGATGTGTTTTGGAAAATGGTGGGTGTGAGAGGGGCGTTAGTCGCTATCCAATCATATTCAACTATTAAAAAAGGCACTAGCCCTTTCGATTACCAATTGAATGAGCCCTTTTGAAGTTTCTACGACAACACTTTCAATAAAATTTTATTTGCCCCAGGGCATAACTTACAACCCTTGCCCTGAGGGCTGTAGGGGAGGAGTTGTCATATTTAAAGACCTAATTTCCAAAACTTTCAACTAAGTTGAATAAAATGGCTATCTAAAAATTTTGATTGGATGTGTTTGGGGAAAAGGTGGGCGTGAGAGGGGGGTTAGTTGCCCTCAAATCATTTTCGACTATTAAAAAGGGTACTATCCCTTTGAATTTCAAATCGAATGAGAACTGTTTCAAGTTTCTACGACAAAGATTTCAATAAAAACCTTATATGCCCCCAGGGCATAACTTTTAATCCTTGCCCTGAGGGTTGTGGGGGAATGTCCTCCTCAAAAATATATTTTCTATCTGGAAATCAACTACGCTGAACAAAATGGCTATCTCAAAATTTTTGTTGGATGTGTATGGGGGAATGATGGGCGTGGGGGGGCTAGTTATCCTCCAATCACTTTCGACTATTAAAAAGGACACTAGCCCTTTGAATTTCCAAACGAATGAGCTTTTTTGAAGTTTCTATGACAACGTCTTCTTTAAAAACCTTATATGCCCCCAGGGCATAACTTAAAATCCTTGCCTTGAGGGCTGTGGAGGAGTGTCCTCCTCAAAAACATATTTTCTATCTGGAAATCAACTACGCTGAACAAAATGGCTATCTTAAAATGTTTTTACTTTTATATCTTTAATGAATCAATTAATATTAACATTTTGATTACTAAATATCAGTATATGTATATTAAACTGACAATGCACATTCATTTGTATTTTTTCAGTAAAGTGCAAATTTTGTTCTGGCCTTGGGAAGGCATAGGGGTTTTGCGCCCAACTTATGGTAATTTCTGCTCGTTTTGAGTTTGACTCGGTTAATTATTGTAATTTCTGTTCGTTTTGGGTTTCATTTATTTATCAATGCTGATTAGTGGTAGTTTCACACTTGGTAGATTATTCTATTTTATTTTTGGGGCTAGTTGAATAAATTATTTTAAGGGGCTGGTTGCACTCAAATTACTTTCGACTATTAAAAAGGGAACTAGAACTCTCAATTTCCAATCGAATGAGCCCCTTTTGAAGTTTCTACGACGACCACTTCCATATGAAGTGCCCAGCTCTGAAGGAAAAAGATTATAAATAGTACATTGTGCCAACATCGTTCGTATATGCCCTCAGGGAATAACTTAAAACCCTTGCCCCGAGGGTTGTGGGGGAGTTTCCTCCTCAAAAACATATTTTATATCGAGAAATCAACTAGGCTGAACAAAATGGCTATCTCAAAATTTTGATTGGATGTGTCTGGGGAAATGATGGGTGGGGGGGGCTAGTTGCCCTCCAATCACTTTCGACTATATTTCCAATCGAATGAGCCTTTTTTGAAGTTTCTATGACAACACCTTATGTAAAAACCTTATGTGCCCCCAGGGCATAACTTAAAACCCTTGCCCTGAGGGTTTTGGGGAAGTGTCCTTTTCAAAAACATATTTTCTATCTGAAAATCAACTACGCTGAACAAAATGGCTATCTCAAAATTTTGATTGGATGTGTTTGGGGGAATGATGGGTGTGGAGGGGCTAGTTGCCCTCCATTCACTTTCGACTATTAAAAAGGGTACTAGCCCTTCGAATTTCCAATCGAATGAGCCTGTTTTGAAGTTTCTACGACAACGCCGTCTATAAAAACCTTATAAGCCCCCAGGGCATAACTTAAAACTCTTGCCCTGAGGGTTGTGGGGGAGTGTCCTCCTCAAAAACACATTTTCTATCTGTAAATCAATTACGCTGAACAAAATGACTATCTCGAAATTTTGATTGGATATGTTCAGGGGGAATGATGGGCGTGGAGGGGGGGGGGGCTAGTTGCCCTCCAATCACTTTCGACTATTAAAAGGAGCCCTAGAACTCTCGATTTCCAATCGAATGAACCCCTTTTTGAAGTCTCTAAGACGACCCCTTCCATATGAAGTGCCCTGCTCTAAAGTAAAAAAATAATATTATCTACATTGGGCCAACATTGTTCTTATATGCCGTCAGGTTATAACTTAAAACACGTGCCCTGAGGGTTGTGGGGGATTGTCTTCCTCAAAAACACATTTTCTGTCTGGAAATCAACTACGCTGAACAAAATGGCTATCTCCAAATTTTGATTGGATGTGTTTGGGAGAATGATGGGCGTGGGGGGCTAGTTGCCCTCCAATCACTTTAGACTATTAAAAAGGGCACTAGCCACCCCAATTTCCAATCGAATGAGCCCTTTTCGAAGTTTCTACGACAACTCCTTCGATACGAAGTGCCTGTCGAAGAAAGAAGAAGAAAAAAAAACACATTGTGGCCAAGTGGGAGACCAATCCCGATTAGAGATATTTACCTATGGAGGCTATCAGATATTAATTTTAATATGTTTAATCCTATTCTTTCCCCCTTTCCCAATAAGTATCTTTCTAAAATTTATCACAGAATTCGTTCTGGAACAAATGGACTAAATTTTCTTGCATTCTCGTATAAGTTTTCTAATTCAAGTGGTTCAATTCCCCTGTCCCCTCTTTGCAGGCATTGTAATATGAATAATGAAACAATTGACCATTGCCTATTTCAATGCAATATGCTGACGTCTGCACAACATACCTTGCTTTGTAAACTGTTAAAATGCTTCAAACACCACAAAATCTCACTATCAGCCAAGAGCCTAGCCAGCTATACCGGCACACAGAGCATAGAAATCGACATCTATCATCTCATAATTGAACTCCTAGAGTCGAAAGATCTACTGAAAGATATCTGAAAATATCTAATAATCATGATGCTAACAATCTGTAGCCCACAGAGTGAAGCAAAAGGAAAAGGGCTAAATAGTATTACTGAAAAGCCCACCTGCTGTTAAATAGAAGAAGTGGCCACATCGTTCTTTACTTAGGCAGTATAATAATATAATACAATAATATTAATAATATAATACTAATAATTATAATACATAGCTTATAATAATAATAATATTCCAAGAGTTTTAATCTGCAAAAAGGCAATTTGCAGCTAATTGAGCTCTGAAGCATGAAGCCCAATAAGCAAATAATTAATTACAATAGGTTTCATTAATTGCTTTTGAACGCAATTAAATAATTGCTACTGGCTATTGAACGCTAAAAGTTACAAAAATCGATTGCAGTAAGCTTGTAGAACGCAGGGATAGTGTTAAATGAATAATAATGGTTTACTGATAAAATACTTAGGCCTAATGAATTAAATTTTTTTTCAATTTAAGATTCTAGCCGAGGTGAATTAGAATTAAGTCAAGGAGCCTCCAGACTCGGGCCCTCCCATTTGCCACATATTTCAATATTTTAGAGCTATTCCTCGCTGTTGTGTACTTTTATATAATTTAATTTAACTAATAATTTAAGTAATTTAAAACAATTTAGCATCTCTTTTTTTAATCTCCCACATTGGAATAAATAACAGCGTATATGCCAGTTAAGACACTGCTTTTGACCTGGTAATTGTCAAAGATCGTCCGGTACTAGTATATTATTTCGCACACACTCGAGAAGTGAAGTTAGGTTGATTTTAATGCAATTTACAAATATATGATGAAAATACAATACTTTAGTAATAAAATTACGAAAACTAAAACCAAAAATTATGGTAGAGGGGGAGGGGGGTCACACAGAACGCATTATATTAAATACCTAGCCCAACCAAAATACCATCTCTATATATTAAATATTTAATAAAAATATCCTACAACGTAGATTTCAACTGAGCCGAAGCTAATTTTCTTCAAATACTGACAGGTATAAACCGGTTATTGTCGGATCTCTAGACCCAAATTCTTGTGTGTGTACCATATAATACACAAGTACCGATCGTCCTTGTGATTCAGCCATCTAGGGTCAAACAGCAAGCAGGTCGTTTTTCAAATGGGGATGGAGGAGGTAGTAAGGAAAAGGTTAAGGAAAATTCAAACCTCCTGGGGAGTTATAGAGAGGGAGGTTTTGAATAAGCTGGGATGAACGAGGAGCGTGCGTAGCTGTGTTGGTCTCAAGCGGCTTGGTGTTGTAGTGAGTATTTTGTATAGTAGTAGTAAGAGAGTATTATTGTCTCGCTATTCTATTTGCAATGAAGGAGAACTGATAAACCACTAGTTGGCCTTTCCTGTTTAGTTCAATAAGCCACATGTACGGCATTTTGACGTTTGAAAAATTAATTTGTGAAAGGGAGAAAAGAAGGTTGCACCGAGAACAGAACTTGGGTACTGTTACAAAAATCTCCTTTCCAAGGTAATTAATTAAACTGGAGTTAGGGTTCTACCTGTTGACCTCTAAAAGTAAAGGTCATTGAGGTTAAATTACCATAATGATACAGTTTAACGCTGGCAATCTGATGCTATTCTTCCGAAATAAGTCTTTTCGAAGTAGGTTGGATTATGAAGGTATATTTAGGTGTATGTAAGTCAGGTCTGTTTCCGTGGGGGGGGGGATGTTAATATCGAGAAAAGTCAAGTGGTAAGCCAGAAGTTTTTATTTTTCCGTTGAGGTTTCTTTGGAAACATTTGGCGGTAGCCCCCTCCCGTCACGCCGCTTTTTATCGTGGTATATTCGTGCCACATGCTAACAGTTTTTAAAGTGGCCCACCCCTCGGATAAACCCCTATCTGTACTCATGAACCCCCTGGTCATTTCGCTCTAGTAGTCTTATTTTATTAACCACTGGGTTATCCAAACAAGGAGAAATTTAATTATCGGAAAAAACAATCGATATATTAACTGAAGCCATTTCAAGGACAAATACTAAGTAAATCGAGAAATTCAGGTTTTGTTGGCTTTATGGTTTTGTTCTTCAGCACCGAAAATGAACATTTTAAGCTTAAATATTAGTATAGTCTTGTAATTATTTGGTTAACTGCTTGATGTTTACTTTGAAATTTTCCATTTTTTTAAAAATTGCTTTTTGTCTCTTAAAGCCGTCCTAGTAAGTCCTTAGAGGACATAATTCGAAGAAAACAAAAAATACACTAATT
>JAQQPU010000629.1:6112-28503 GCA_029168905.1 Artemia sp. Kazakhstan ARC1039 | reverse complement strand
AAAGTCATTGGGAAAAAGAGTTTTGGGAGGGGGAAGGGAAAGGCCCATGCCAAAAACCCATACAACACCAAAAAAGAGCATTTAAATATTAGTACAGTTTTGTAATTACTTGCTTAACTGCTTGATGTTTGCTTTGAAAATTTCCAGCTTTAATTATATTATTTTTGTCTGTTAAAGCCGTCCTAAAAAGTCCTTAGGGGACATAATTTGAAAAAAAAACGAAAAAAAAACTAAATAAAGGAAAATATAAAAAGTCATTAGGAAAAGGTGTTTTCAGGAGGGGAAGGGAAAAACCCAGGCGAGAAAGTCATACAACACCAAAAAAGAGCATTTAAATATTAGTATAGTCCTGTAATTATTTGCTTAACTGCTTGATGTTTGGTTCAAAATTTTCGGGTTTTTTAAACATAATTTGATTTTCTTAAAGCCATCCATAAAAAGTCTTAAGGGACACAATTTGAAAAAAAAATGGATTAATATAAAACAAGTAGAAAAAGTTATGGAGAAAATGATGTTCTACCCTTCCCAAATGCTCAACCCCTATGCCTTCACAAGGCCAGAACAAAATTTGCACTTTAAAGAAAAAATATAAATGTTTTTACTTTTATAACTTTAATAAATCAAATAATATTAAAATTTTGATTACTAAATATCAGTATATGTATATTAAACTGACAATGCACATTCATTTCTATTTTTTCAGTGAAGTGCAAATTTTGTTCTGGCCTTGGGAAGGCATAGGGGTTTTGCAACCAACTTATGTTAATTTCTGCTCGTTTTGAGTTTGACTCGGTTAATTATTGTAATTTCTGTTCGTTTCGGGTTTCATTTATTTATCCATGGTGATTTTGGTAGTTTCATGCTTCGTAGATTATTTTATTTTTGCTCATTTTTTTTAATGGAGTTCTTTACTATTCAGTGAAAAACTTATTTTGTGGAAAATTTTTTTTAAATTTATTTCTGTTCGTTTTATATTGACACAGTCTTATCAGGGAAAAAGAAAATAATACTTTAAATCTTTTCGTTTTTTAAGACTTTATAGTTTGGCCTGCTATTTGTATGCTGGATAAAAATTTTTCAGCTATTTTTAACAACATATACCCTTTTAAAAATCTGGACACAAATAGTACTGTTTAATTTAGTTTCATACTTCCTCTACTTGACCTGAGATGGAAAACTTGATACCATTTTCAAAAAAATCTGTTTACTTTCTTTGATAGCTTGGATACATTTACGCTATTTTGATTTGGTTAAATTTTAAGAGTAGAAACGGGAGGGTTGGCGTGGGAGGGTGGGTGTGAGAGGGTGGGAGTGGAAGGGGGATTAGTTGCCCTTAAATCTCTTTCGACTATTAAAAGGGGCATCAGCCGTTTCTATTTTCAATCGAATGGGCCCTTTTCGAAGTTCCCACGACAACTCCTTCGATACGAAGTGCCCTGGTCTAAACAACAACAACAACAAAAATAATACATTATACCCGCTTCGATCTTTACTATGAAAATGTCAAGCCTTCCAATCACTTTCGACTATTAAAAAGGGCGCTAGACCTTTCAATTTCGAATCGAATGAGCCCTTTTAGAAATGACAACGCTTTCTATAAACACCTTATATGCCCCCAGGGCATAAATTACAACCCTTACCCTAAGGTCTGTTAGGGTGGTTGTCATGCTCTAAGACCGAATTTATAGAACTTTCAACTACGTTAAACAATATGGCTATCTCAATATTTTGATTGGATGTGTTTGGGGAAATGGTGGGCAAGAGAGGGGCGGTAGTCACTCTCCAATCACTATGAACTATTAAAAATGGCCCTAGCTCTTTCAATTTCCAATCAAATGAGCCCTTTTGAAGTTTCAACGACAAAACTTTCAATAAAAATCTTATATGACCCCAGGGCATACAACCCTTGCCCTGAGTGCTGGGGGGTGTCATTCTAAAAGACCTAATTTCCAGAACTTTCTACTTCGTTGAAAAAGTGGCTATCTGAAAATTTTGATTGGATGTGTTTGGTGGAATGGTGGGCGTGAGAGGGGGGTTAGTTACCCTCCAATCACTTTCGACTATTACAAATGGCACTAGCCCTCTCAATTTTGAATTGAATGAGCCCCTTTTGAAGTTTTACGACAACTCTATCTATAAAAACCTTATATGCCCCCAGGGCAGAACTTACAACCTTTGCCTTTGGGGCTCAGGGTTTTTTTTCATTCTTAAATACATAATTTCCAAAACATTTAACTAGATTGAACAAAATGGCTATCTTTAAACTCTGACTGAATGTTTTGGGGGAAATGGTGGGAGTAAGAGGGGGGTTAATTACTCTCCACTCACTTTCGACTATTAGAAAGGGTAATTTCAAATGAAATGAGCCCTTTTTGAAATTCCAATAAAAACTTTCTATATACACTTTATAAGCCTCCAGGGCATAACTTAAAACACTTGCACTGAGGGTTCTGAGGGGGCTATCATCCTAAAAGACCTAATTTCAAGAACTTTCCTGCAAATTATTCTTTGCCTTGAAATCATTTTCGACTATTCAAAAGGGCACTATTCCTTTTAATTTCCAATCGAATGAGTCCTTTTTCAAGTTTCTACGACAAAGATTTCAATAAAAACCCTATATACCCCCAGGGCATAACTTATAACCCTTGCCCTGAAGACTGTGGGGGGAGTGTCTAGCTCAAAGATATAATTTCCTGAACTTTAACTGCGTGGAACAAAATGGCTATCTCAAAAGTTTGATTGGATGTGTTTGGGGAAATGGTGGGCGTGGAAGGGGTGTTAATTGCCTTCCAATTACTTTCGACTATTAAAAAGGGCACAAGCCATTTCAATTTCTAATCAAATGAGCCCCTTTTGAAGTTTTTACGACAACGCGTTATATAAATACCTTATATGCCCCCTGTGCATATTTTGCAACCCTTGCACTGAGGGCAGTAGGGGGGGGGGGTGTCATCCTTAAAGACCTAATTTACAGAACTTAAAACTACGTTGAAAAAAATGGCTATCTCAAAGTTTTGATTAGATGTCTTTTGGGAAAAAGTAGGCGTAACAGGCGGTTTAGTTGCCCTCTAATCACTTTCGACTATTAAAAGGGGCAAAAGCCCTTTTTAATAGTCGAAAGTACGACAACGCCTTCTATAATAAACCTTATATGCCTCAGGGGCATAGCTTACAACCCTTGCCCTAAGGGCTGTGGGAGACTGTCCTCAAAAACATAATTTCTATCTGGAAATCAACAACGATGAACAAAATGGCTATCTCAAAATTTTGATTGGATCTGTTTCGGGAAATGATGGACGTGAAAGGGGTGTTAGTCACCTTCCAATCACTTTCGACTATTAAAAAGGGCCCTAGCCACTCCAATTTCCAATTGAATGAGCGCTTTTCGAAGTTTCTACGACAACTTCTTCGATACGAAGTGCCCTGCTCTAAAGGATAAAACTTATAAATACACATGGTGCCAACATCGTTCTTATATGACCCCAGGGCACATCTTAAATCCCTTGCCCTGAGGGTTGTGGGGGAGTGTCCTCCTCTTTACTTAGTCCCCGTTTCTTGTCTCATTCTCGAGTATCCCCGTTCTTTACTTAGGCAACGCGATCGTGCTACCTATGATTTATACAACAACTTTCTATATAAACCTTATATGCCCCCAGGGCATAACTTACAACCCTTGCACTGAAGGCTCTGAAGGGGTTATCATCCTAAAAAACCTAATTTCCAGAACGTTCAACTATGTTGAATGAAATGGATATCTCAAAATTTTGATTGGATATTTCCAATTGGCGTTAGTTGCTATTCAATTACTTTCAACTATTAAAAAAGGCACTAGCCCCATTCAATTTCCAATTGAATGAGCCCTTTTGAAGTTTCTACGACAACACTTTCAATACAAACTTTATATGCCCCAGGAAATAACTTACAACCCTTGTCCTTGAGGGCTGTGGGGGAGGGGTTGTCATCCTTAAAGACCTAATTTCCATAACTTTCAACTACGTTGAATAAATTGGTTATCTAAAAATTTTGATTGGATGTGTTTGGGGAAAGGTGGGCTTGAGAGGGGGGTTAGTTGCCCTCAAATCACTTTCGACGATTAAAAAGTTTGCTAGCCCTTTGAATTTCAAAACGAATGAGCCCTTTTTCAAGTTTTTACGACAAAGATTTCAATAAAAACCTTATATGCCCCCAGGGCATAACTTATAATTCTTGCCCCGAGGGTTGTGGGGCAGTGTCCTCTTCAAAATATATTTTCTATCTGGAAATCAACGACGCTGAACAAAATTACTATCTCAAAATTTTTATTGGATGTGTTTGGGGGAATAATGGGCGTGGGGGGGTATTTGCCCTCCAATAACTTTCGACTATTAAAAAGGGCACTACCCCTTTGAATTTCCAATCAAATGACCTTTTTTTGAAGTTTCTACGACAACGCCTTCTTTAAGAACCTCATATGCCCCCAGGGCATTACTTAAAACCCTTGCCCTGAGGGCTGTGTCCTCCTCAAAAACATATTTTCTATCTGGAAATCAACTACGCTGAACAAAATGGCTATCTCAAAATTTTGATTGGATGTGTTTCGGGAAATGATCAGCGTGGGGGGGGGGGCTAATTGCCCTCCAATCACTTTGACTATTAAAAAGGGCACTATCCCTTTGAATTTCCAATCGAATGAGCCTTTTTTGAAGTTTCTACGGCAACGCCTTCTATAAAAACTTATATATCCTCAGGGCATAACTTAAAACCTTTGCCCTGAGGGTTGTGGGGGAGTATCCTCCTCGAAAACATATTTTCTATCTGGAAATCAACTACGCTGAACAAAATGGCTTTCTCAAAATTTTGATTTGATGGGCGTGGGGGGGGCTAGGTGCCCTCTAATCACTTTTGACTATGAAAAAGGCACTAGAACTCTCAATTTCCAATCGAATGAGCCGTTATTGAAGTTTCTAAGGCGACCCCTTCCATATGTAGTGCCCTGCTCTAAAGGAAAAAAAAAATAATAAATACATTTTCCCAATATCGCTCTCATATGCCCTCAGGGCATACCTTAAAACCCTTGCCCCGAGGGTTGGGGGGAGTTTCATCCTCAAAAACATGTTTCTATCTGGAAATCAGCTACGCTGAACAAAATCATCTTAAAATTTTGATTGGATGTGTTTGGGGGAATGATGGGCGTGGGGGGGGGGTGGCTAGGTGCCCTCCAATTACTTTCGACTATTAAAGAGGGCACTAGCCACTCCAATTTTCAGTCGAATGCACCCTTTTTGAAGTTTCTACGACAACTCCTTCGATACGAAGTGCCCGGGTACGGAGGACAAAAAAAACACATTGTGCCCACATCGTTCTTTACTTAGGCAGCGCTAGCGCTCTGCCTATGATATAGTCTTGTATTGGCTATTGGGAAGTATGAAGGTGTTTTCAAGGGGGGATTTTCTGGTGGGGGTGCTTACATGGGAGGATCTGTCCATGGAAAATTTTTCTTTGGGGAAGGTTTTTTTCCATGGGAAGGTAGCTAGATTTCTCAGCATTGATTAAAAAAACTGTCAGAAATAAAATAAAAAAAAAACAAGTATTTTCAACTGACAGTAAGGAGCAACATTAAAACTTAAAATAACATAAATTATTACGTATATGAGGGGGTTGCTCCCTCCTCAGTTTCTCGCTCTTTACGCTAAAGTGTTTTTTGAATTTGTAAAAAGCTTATTATTCTAATTAAACGGTCCTTATATATGAGGAGTCATTCTTAAATAATTGGAACAAAAAGTCAAACCTTAGTGAAAAAGTGAGGTACTGAGGAGGGGGCCACTCCCTCATATACGTAATAATTTCTGTTTGTTTTAATTTTAGTGTTGCTCCTTACATTCAGTTGAAAAAAACTTGTTTTTTTTTATACATAGAAAGACAGAACCTCTCTCAAACTACAAAAATTCTCTCTGCTTGATCTTGCAGCAGTATGAGGCATTTTCCACCTTATCTGGAATATGAAATTCAGGTTTGGCATGGTACTTTAACAATAGGCTCTCGAGACTTACGGAGACTCAAAAATTTGGTTTGAGTGAATTTTTTTGCCTCTAGGTTTTAAAAACACAATTCTTATTTATACTATTAGGGAAAATCCCCACATAAACTAAATAATATAAATATGAACTAAATAATATAAATAATTCTTTCTTCATTCTTATTTTTCTCAGTTTTATTCATTTATTTTTATTTTATTTTAATTTAAACCATTTCTTTTCCAAATATATTGGTAATCATCTATAATTTAAACTTATTGAAAATTTCACATATATTAATATATTACTAAAATATATTAAATTGCAATAAATTATTGTATATTGAAACAAATTATTGTATATTATAATTAATTTATTATACATTAGAATATATTAATTTTTTTAATAAGATATACTAAATATTGATATATATTTGAATTTTCAACCATGGTTTAGTTCGATTAGCGTAAATTAAAATACGACCCAAAAAAAGTCTTGCTAAGATCAGAAAGTAAAGAAGTTTGGTGAATGAAACTTCTATGAATGTTTGCAGAGGCTAAACAATGCCATGAGAGATTTTTCTGAAGCATCCACCTCCATAACTTCTCCCTCCGCACAGATCTTTGATAAACTTCGACAAACATTTTGTTGTAAAAGCGAAACTTTCAGAAATTAATGAATGGTACAAACAAGGTCAAAGAAAAGTGTTTTGAGTCTCATAACTTTGCTTTCTTCTGACTTGCAACGTTTTAGAAAAAAATTGAAAAATAGTTGGTTTAATTGGGAAAGTCCTAGTACGACTTAAAAATCATATTCAAAGCATTTGGAGTGGATTTCCAACCTAGAGTCAAAGAAAAATAGAGCCAAATCAAACTTAAGGAAAAAGACCTATCTTCTATGCAATTTTCTAAGTCGTAGAAATAAAAATGGTGAACGCTAGCATATTATAACGTATGTTATAACGTATAACATATTAAAACGTATAACGTTATGGTAACATATTATAACGTCAAACGCGGCGAAGAAAAGAGTAGGGCTATTGTTAAATATTGTGGGAATATATAAGTGAAGGGGGTAAATGAAGCAACCCACATTGAGTGATAAGTAAGCATTTATGACTGATATAAAGTAGCTTTATACCAGTATTTATAATGGTATACCAATACCCATAATGCCAATAATTTATACAAATTTTCATGATTATAAATTATATGATTGTTAAGTTCCAAATGAAATTTGAATAAATAATCTAACAATGGTAATTTGGTAATTTTATTAAATAAGCCGAGGGCCTAGTTAATAATGGAAAATAAGGTACTTTCCCATTATATGGGCCTCTGTAAAAAGTCAAGTTTGGTTAATGCTAATGAAATAAAATAAAATAGGATGAATATATAATAGTTTAGAAACAAATTTGGGCTATATATTTGCACATTAGGGGGGGGGGTGTAAAGCATAGCATATATTAAATACGTAACATAACCTAACCTAGGTACCCCCCCCCCCTAAACCCCCAAAAAACAGAGTTTAGTATCTACGCAATGCAAACCACGCTATCATTGCCTAATCTATTGCGGTTAACTTGTCAAAAATGGGTTATTATTATTGCGTACTCTACAGCGGTTAACCCTAGAGGTCCATATAATGCGAAAGGACCAAAAATTATTTTGTAAATCATTAGTTAATTAATAAAATAAATATTTAAAAAACTTAAATAATAAATTAAAATATGAAAAACAAATTATTAATTAATTAATTACTTAAAAACAATTTTGTAAATGAATCTAATTTTGTTAAAATTTAGTCTGAAAATTCTGTAGGAGACAGGGAGGGGGGAAACTAATCCAGTCAGCCCCAGGCGCAAGAGAGGCCAGAGCCGCCACTAGTCCCCTGGTCTTAAATACTACCACGTCGGTAATTTTTAAAATCATTTTTGTTAAAATAAATTGCTCTTAAATTAGTAGACTTACTGAAAGTCTTAGTCTTAACTTTAGTTTGTTAATATAGGCTAGTGCTTAGTTCAAAAAGGAATATTAGCGAAAGATTACCGTTTCATCTAACTAACTCGGAAAAAGATGGTAAATTTACGCATATTTATATAAGCTATAAGTAATCGAATTAATTAATAGAAAATTTCACTGATTTATCTAAGAAGAAAGTGAATACACCAATAATGCCTTTTATGTGCTGTTTTCAAATTCAATAGTCGCTTCTGGAGCAAATTCTATTTTGAGCCCTTAGAGGAGGTGAAAACTTGTCTAAAAATTAACTCAAGCTAGAAAAAATTGCCATTTGTAGCTCGTTTGAGAATAGCAATTATTATTTTCACTAGTCTTAATGGTAAAATGTTATTTTGAAAACAAATTTATAGAACATTTTTAAAAAGACCATAAAAAGTTGTTTAAGGACTCGCTAATAATTTGTATATCTAATTATTTTTAATTATTTTTTAGTTTTACATTATAATATAAAAACTTTTGGGGCTCGCTTTTAGGTTCAAAATGTAATTTGTTCAGAAGCGATTAGTGAATTTGGAAAAAGCACAAAAAGGCATCAAGTAATGAATTCACTTTCCTCCTAGCTAAATTATATGAATATGTATAAATTTACCCAAATGATAGTGAAAAACTCATTATCTGGAATTTAAATATAGCCTACATAGGTGAAACAACGGTAAATTTTGGGAAGTTTATGTTATTGACCTACAAATAAGGCGAATACATCTCGGTACTTATTTTACGCTCTTTCCGAATAGAATAATAACTTTACCCGAAAATTCAATTTTAAGCCCATTACGGACCCTCAAAGATGATACATTTTACTCATATTTATGGCCATATAAAAGAGCTAAACACTTCATTGTATAAAATAATCATAGTTGGAATAGGTATTCATGTATCATTAATTAAAAAAACTTTCCCCACAAAATAAGTTTTCCAAAGAAAAGTGAAGAACTCCATTAAACAAAAATTAGCAAAAATACAATCAAATAATCTACCAAGCGTGAAACTACCACAAATCAGCATCGATAAATAAATGAAACCCAAAACGAACATAAATTACAATATATAACCGAGTCAAACTCAAAATGAGCAGAAATTAACATGAGTAGGGCTCAAAACCCCTATGCCTTCCCAAGGCCAGAACATAATTAGCACTTTACTGAAAAAAAATACCAATGAATATGCATTGTCAGTTTAATATACATATAGTGATATTTATTAATCAAAATGTTTATACTATTTGATTTTTTAAAGTTATAAAAGTAAGAACATTTGTATTTTTCAGTAAAGTGCAAATTATGTTCTGGCCATTTCAACTATAGCTTCACTATATTTTACCCCCACCCCCTCATGTGCAAATATATAGCCCAGATGATACATTTGCAATGTGTTTTCATCACAGTTGTTATCTTTCATCACATTGTGCATCACATCACATTGTGGATCACAAAGTGTTATCGATTTCATCACAGTTGATTCAATTTACATATAAACCGGTTTAACCAAGAGTGGTGCTATCAGCAGTATCTAAAATAAAACAAAGAGGTATAATCTTTGAGGGTGCATAAAGCAGTGGCGGGTCCAGGGGGCGCCCCCCTAGAATATTCTAAAGTACGCTAAAGTACAAGTTTGCTTTAATTAAACTTGCTCCTAACGAAAGTTTATCGGATCAACCTATTTTGCGCCCCCCCCCTACAAAAAATCTGGATCCAACCCTGACATAAAGGGGTTAAAATTGAATCTCTGAGTAAAGCAATTGTTACATTGAATAAAAGCGTAAAAAAAGGCATTGTGGTGTATGTTCACCTGATACGAACGTCGGTAGGCTAATATACACCACCCCAGATTTACCTTTTGTCTCAGTTGACAGTTTTTTAACAACATATTTGGTACTTATACATTATACGGTACCCACGAAAGAAGTCAAGTTTGGTTAGTGCTAATTAAATAAAATAGATTGAATATACAATAGTTTAGAAACAAATTTTGGCTATATATTGGCACATTGCGGGGAGGGGGGGATAAATCATATCATATATTAAATATGGAACCTAACCTAGCTACCTACCTCCCCCCCCCCCCTGAACCCCAAAAAACAACAGTTTAAATATTGTAAACTCAATGAGAAACCACGTTTTGCGATCAATTTATCTCTTGCAAATACCCGTTTTACGAGTTTCCATTAGTATTTCCTTGTACATTCTATAGCGGTGGGTACCGCATAATGCATAAGTACCACATATTTTAACACAATGGTTACTATGGGCTGTTTTAAGCCCCTTAAAGGGCTAAAGAAAAAAATTACTCCATGAGCAATTAGAGCATAAGAAGACATCATGTGATTTATTCACTTTCTCCCTAGCCTTGTTTTCAAAAGTATTAAGTATAGTGGAACTGCACTTGAAATGTGATGACAACATATATTCTGCATATAATGAAGCAATAATTGTTGTTGGTACTTATGCATTAGGCCTATAACTAAACCAGCGCTATAGACTGTACATGGAAACCAGACATAAAAGTAGACAAACGGGGATTTTCTAGTTAAATTGACGGCAAAGCGTGTTTTCTCATTGAGATTACAATATTTAAACGATTTTTTGGGTTAAGGGGGGTGGAGGTACCGGTAAATTTTGACCATATCATATTATTGACTTACGAATAAAGTGAATATACCGCTAGATGCCTTTTTTTATGCTCTTTCCAGATATAATAATCATTTTGTCGGAAATGAATTTTACCCCCACCCCTATTTATACCATTTCAGGGTATATATTTGCATATTAGTGGGTGGGGGAAAATTTTATTTATGATGTAAATGAGAGGTAAGATTAAACTTTCCCCCACCCCCCCCCCCAATGTGCAAATATATACCCTGAATTGGTATATATAGGTTTGGGGGCTAAAATTCATTCCCAACAAAAATGATTATTATATTCGTAAAGAGCATAAAAAAAAACATCAAGTGGTATATTCACTTTATTCGTAAGTCAATAATATGATTTGGTAAAAATTTACCAAGGTACCTAGGTTAGGTTACGTATTTATATATGCTATGCTTACCCCCCCCCCCCCTAATGTGCAAATATAAAGCCCAAATTTGTTTCTAAACTATTATTTATTCCTCCTATTTTATTTTGTTTCACTAGCATTAACCAAACTTAACTTCTTTCGTGTATAGCGCTTGTTTAGTTAAAATGCATAAGTACCTTGTTGTTTTTAAGCCTTTTGTATAGCCAAAAAAGAGAGAAAAAGTTATCATCTGTGAGGTTTCATAAAGGGCTTAAAGTTGAATTTCTGAGTAAAGCGATTATCATATTCGAAAAGAGCATAAAAAAGGTATTGAGTAGTAAGTTTCCCTCATTCCTTGGTCAGTAATATTAACTGACCCTAAATTACCAAAAAAAAATTTCGACATAACACCTTTAAATTAGGTGTTGTTTTCTTAGACCACACTGCCGTTCTAAGACGAACAAATAATAATGGTGTATATAATATGCTGTAAATAATGTTGTATATAAATATGCTAGTTTCAATTTTATTATTTTAGTATTTCTACTGAAGACGGTCGCTGTATATGTGACCGAAATATCTGGATTTTTGTACCTGTTTTTTCACTATCTAAATAAATGGATTTATCCCCATTTGAAAGTTTATTTGTTCCCAAAAAAATAGCTACAAACTATGGGCTTAGTCTTTTAAAGCCTTACTTTTGTTAAAACATTATCACTTTTGAACTATTATAGCCTACTTACTGAAAGTCGGAGCTTGAATCATTTCGAATCCTTATTCTGCTTCTTCCATAAGTATTTGTAGGGCTGACACAATTCACAGTTACTAGATTAATGAGCAGAAATGAAACAACAATTACACAACCACAGCCCATTTTGCATAGTTTGAAGTTAGTTCACATAGCCTTTAAATTCCTTTAGTTATTTTAGTAGATCTGAATCCACCTGTCTCTCTCTGATAACTAACTTATTCAGCGTTATAGTTACAAGCCTTGTTTTAGTTGAATCGGCTTTTACAAGGACTCGCATGGTCAATCCTGTCTTGAGTTAAACGGTTGCTTAATTGTGATTGTGATTGACTATCACTCCAAAATAACTCGCTCGTTTTTGCGATTACAACTGGACTAGCTTTTTTTCTCTCTTGATTTCTCTCTTTCACTCTTCAAATAAAAGTTGAGATACTTTAGACTTAATCTTTTTGGTACTATGTGTCTTATAGCCAATAGCCCTGAGTGTGGTATAAGGGTTTTGGTACTTGTGTCCTATTAAATACAAAAACTTTTTTTTTTAACTGAGAGTAAGGAGCGACATTAAAACTTAAAACGAACAGAAATTATTCCGTATATATAAGGGGCTGTCCCCTCCTCAATGCCTTCCTCTTTACGCTAAAGTTTGACTGTTTCTCACAACTCTATTTCTTAAAAAAATAAAAATATTACGTAAATATTACGTTAATGAGGGTTCTCTCTCTAGTCAATACCTCGCTCTTGACGCTAAAGTTCGAATTTTGTTCCAATCCTTTAAGAATGGCCCCAGAATCATAAAGGCCGTTCAATTAGAATAGATAGATTTTTTGCAAGTACTAAAAAAAACTTTAGCGTACAAAGTGAGGTATTGACTAGGGGGAGAACCCCTAATATACATAATATTTCCTGTTCATTTTAAGTTTTAATGTTGCTCCTTACTTTCAGTTGAAAAAACTTGTTTTTTTTATATAATTTCTGATCGTTTTTTTAAATAATGCTGGGAAATCCAGCGGCCCCCATCATAGAAACGTCCCTTCCCCCATGACAATATCCTCCATGGAAAGATCCTCCCACGTAGCCTCTTCCTCCGACCCCCCTTCCCACCAGAAGAAATCCCTCCTGAAAATGCATTCATACTTCCAAGTAACAAATAATATATGTAAACAATGGGCAAAGTTCATTACTCGGAGCCCTTCCCCCTAGGATTGGGGGGGGATAAGTCATCCTCAAAGACATATTTACTAGGTTTTCGACTGTGCTGAAAAAATATTTATTAGGTTTTTGACTAGGTTTTTGACAAATGGCTATCTCAAAATTTTGATCAGGTGACTTTGGGAAAAAAATGAGCAGGAGAGGGGGCCTAGTTGTCCTCCAATTTCTTTTGACCAATTAAAGAGGACACTAGAACTTTTAAGTTCCGCACAAATGAGTCTTCTCGCGATATTTTACGACCACTGGATCGATGCGATCAACCTTGGAAAAAAAACACACATCCGTGATCTTTCTTCTGGCAAAAAATGCGAAATTCCACATTTTTGCAGGTAGGAGCTTGAAACCCCTAGGTACATTAGGGTTCTCTGATACGCTGAATATGATGGTTTGATGGTTTGATTCTATCACTTTTAGGGGGAGTTTCCTCCTTTTATCGATAGTCCGACTCTTTTGATGTATCTATTTGTATCAAAATTCCGTTTTTTCGAGTTTTGGTAACTACCACAATACAGATCTGTCGAGAAGTGAAGTTTGGTTAATGCTAATGAAATAAAACAATATATGATAAAAATATAATACTTTACCAAATCAATTATGAAAACTACAACAAAGAATTATGGAAGGGGTCCGCCCAGACCGCACTATATTAAATACGTTACCTAAACTAACCTAACCTAACCAAAATACCAACTAAATATTTAATTAAAATATAGGCACAATGTAGTTTCCCACCGAGCCGAAGCTAATACTGTCTGGTATTAAGACCATGAAAACCGGGTATCGTCTCATGTTCGAGATACAAGATCTTGAGTCTGGTGGCTATAAGCCAAAAATGCCATCTTTTTTAGTTTCTTGTGATTTTTTTCTTTTATTTTTTTATTTTACCTAAAATACAAAAGGTACTTGTATACATAATGGTACACACTCGAAAAGTGAAGTTAGGTGTAATCCTAATGAAATATACCAAAATATGATGAAAATATAATACTTTATAAACAAATTATGACTATATATTTGCACATTAGGGGGTTGGGGTAAAGTATAGCGGGTCTGAAGTAAGTGAAGTAAATTGTTGGTACTTGTCGGTTATTGAATTCACACCCAAGAAGTGAATTTAGGTTAATCCAAATGAAAAATAACAAAACATGTTGATAAAATAATACTTTAGAAACAAAATTATGGAAACCTAACCTAACCCAACCTATTCCAACCTGACCTAACCTAACCCAATCTAACGTAACCTAACCAATAACCCATCTCACACCTTATGTGCAAATATATAGCCCAAATTATACAAGTCCAATGCATTCTGTCTAAAGGGTTCGGCACACGTAGCTGATTTCGGGAACCGATTTCAGCATTAGTGGACAAACGACAGCGTTAAGAAAAATTTGTTCAAAGACAAATAGTCAACTGGAGTCTATTAATGGTTGCATGATTGATCTCAGTTTAGTTCTCAGTTTAGTTCTCAGCTCAGTAGCGGGGTCTTTCACCACAGACATCTCTGGCTGACTATTTATTTGTATTCCTATTTTTTTGTGATGATCATGATGAAAATTGGAGCTGATTTTGTAAATCAGCGTCGAAAACTAGAAAATTTTCCTAGCTCAAATCGACGCTGATTTCTTTTAAATCGGCGCTGATTTGGAAATCAGCTCCCTACGTTTGCCCAGCCCTTAAGTCGAATGCATTGTATCATCCATTGCTTGTTTTTAAAGCTATGAAACCGGTTTTCTGAGTTGGAACCTAAGCGTAATTATTGAATGTGTTTCCAATAGCCGACAAATACCAAATTGTTTTCTAACCTGACGCTGTCCAAATACTTTACTCCCCCCCCCTAATGTGTATATATATAGCCCAAATTATACAAGTCCAATGTATTCTGTCAACCCTCACTGGTTTTCCACTGTTAATCGTTTCCAAGCTAATCGTCTTTTAATGCAGACAGATAAAACCGGCATGTTCTCGAATGTATACCATTATGTACATAAGTACCAAAATTTTATTTAAAACTTAAAAAATGAATATGTTTCAGTTTTTTTTGTGATATTTTCTTTTATTTTCCCTAATCTTAAATCAATCATGTTCTTCCCCAGAATAAAACGACCTTGCTTCTAGGGCTGTAACATGTTAATGGAGGGCTATTGGGCCTGTGTAAGGGAGTGCAAGAGGGAGGGGTAGGCACCATGTCTTTTATTGTCATCTAGCTTTTTCATTAAGTTAACTCGCTCGTTTTTAAAATTCAACTTGACTATTTATTTTCTGTTGATCTCTGTCTTTCACTCTTGAAAAAAAAGTGGAGAGACTTTAAAATTAACATTTTTTTTTTATAGCTTTTTTTGTGATTTTTATTTTGATAAAACCTAAATCTTAAATCCGTCATGCTCTTACCAAGAATAAAAAAACACAAAAAAGTTTGTTATTCTTATAGGGCGGGCTATAGCATGTTAATAGGAGGGCGGATTTTGGGTGTGTGTAGGGGTAGGCAAGATTAAGGGGTGTATTTTATACCTCTACTTGATAAATAACTTCACTTTTTCATTTTTTTCACTCTTTGAAGAAAAGTCAAGAAACTTTGAAAATGAATAATGATTTTTTTTTTCAGCAATTTTTCCTTTTACTTTGTCATTTTTCCAATATTTTAAATCAGTTTTGTTATTCCCCTGAGGAATAACAGTTTTCTTATAGAATTGTGTGTACAGTGTTAATTGGGAGTAAATAAAAGTTCATATAGGGATAAATCCTTTTAATAGACATTGATAAATTATCTACGTTAATTAGGGGCGGGTGGCTATTGGACATTTTTAAGGAAGGGCAAGGGGGAGGGTACCTGCCCCATGACTCACATTGCCAACTGACTTATGCAATGTTAATAGTAACAGAACTTGTTTTAGTCGACTAAAGCAAGTCGACTTAACAATGCATCTTTTTTTAGTTTCTTGTATTTTTCTTTTTATTTTCCCTAATTTTAAATCAGTCATGCCCTTCCCCAGAATAAAAATACCTTGCTTGTAGGGTCAGCTGTGACATGTTAATGGAGGGAAGGCTATTATGCGCTTGTAAGGGAGTGCAAGAGGGAGGGATTAACCCCATGTCTTTCGATTGATAACTAACTTATCAGAGCAACGCCATAGCGTTGCCTATAGTAAAGGCCATACGACTCCAATGTTTTATTATTTATTTACTTATTTATTTTTTTTCCCAGAGGCACTTTATATGGAAGGGATCGTCGTAGAAACTTCAAAGGGGGCTCATTTGATTGAAAATCGAGAGTTCTAGTGCCCTTTTTAAGGGTTAACAGTGATTGGAAGGCAACTAACATCCCTTCCACGCCCACCATTTCCCCAAATACATTCAATCAAAATTTTGAGATAGCCATTTTGTTCTACGTAGTTGATTTCCAGATAGAAATTATCTTTTTGAGGAGGAAACTCCCCCCACAGCCCTCAGGGCAAGGATAGTAAGTTATTGCCTGAGGGCATACAAGCTTTTTATAGAAAGCTTTGTCGTAGAAACTTTAAAAAGGGCTCATTCAATTGGAAATTCAAAGGACTAGTGCCCTTTTTAATAGTCGAAAGTGATTGGAGGGCAACTAACCTCCCTTTCACGCCCACCGTTTCCACAAACACATCCAATAAAAATTTTGAGATAGCCATTTTTTTCAACGTAGTTTAAAATTCTGGAAATAAGGTCTTTGAGGATGACAACCCCCCTTCCACAGCCCACAGGGCAAGGGTTGTAAGTTATTCTCTGGGGGCCTATAAGGTTCTTATAGAAAGCATTGCCGTAGAAACTTCAGAAAAGGCTCATTCGATTGGAAATTTAAATGGCTAATGTCCTTTTTAATAGTCGAAAGTGATCGGAAGGCAACTAACACCCCTTCCACGCCCACCATTTCCCCAAACACATCCAATCAAAATTTTTGGATAGCCATTTTGTTCAACGTAGCCGAAAATTCGGGAAATTAGGTCTTCTAGGATGACACCCCCCCCCCAGAGCGCTCAGGGCGAGGGTTTTAAGTTATGCCCTGGGGTAAATAAGGTTTTTTATAGAAAGCGTTGTTGTAGAAACTTCAAAAAGGGCTCATTCGATTGTAAATTTAAAAGGCTAGTGCCCTTTTTAATAGTCGGAAGTGATTGGAAGGCAAGTAACATCCGTTCCACTCCCAACATTTCCATAAAACACATCCAATCAAAATTTTGAGATGGCCATTTTGTTCAACGTTGTTGAAAGTTTTGGAAATTATATCTTTGAGCAGGACACTGCCCCCACAGTCTTCAGGGCATGGGTTAAAAGTTATCCCCTGGGCATATATGGTTCTTATGGAAGGAATGCTCGTATAAACTTCAGAGAGGGCTCATTTGATTGGAAATTGAACCTTCCAATTTAATTTTTAAGCTTCAAAAGATATCTGAGGGTAACCAGTCCCCCCACGCCCTTTTTTCCCAAATGCAACCGATAAAAATTTGGAGATAGCTATTTTGTTGAAAATAGTTCAAAGATCATATAACAAAAACTCCGGTGTCGAAACAACCCCCCAAGGCCCGGGGCAGGCGTTGTAGGTTATGCCCTGGGGGCATATACGGTTCTTATGGAAGGGATGGTCGTATAAACTTCAAAGAGGGCTTATTTGATTTGAAATGGAAAGTTCTAGTTCACTTTGTAAGAGTTAAAAGAGATTGGAGGGCACCTAGCCCCCCACCTCTCCACGCCTTTTCTTTCTCAAACCCATCCAAAAAGAACTCAGTGATAGCCATTTTTTTAAAATAGTTCAAAGACCATATAACGAAAACTCCGGGGTGGAGACAGCCCCCAAGGGCCTGAGGGTCGGCGTTGTAAGTTATGCCCTGTGGAAATATATGGTTCTTATGGAAGGGATGCTCATAAAAACTTCAGAGAGGTCTCATTTGATTGGAAATTGTAAGTTCTAGTTCAGTTTTTGAGAGTCAAAAGAGACTGGAGGGCAACTAGCCCCCCACGCGCCTTTTCCCCCAAATGCATCCGACAAAAATTATGAGATAGCCATTAATTTAAAATTATTCAAAAACAGATAACAAAAACTCAGGTGTCAACACAACCCCACGGGGCCCGGGGGCAAACGTTGTAAGTTGTGCCCTGGGTCATATATGTTTCTTATGAAAGGGATGCTCGAATAAACCTCAGAGAGGGCTCATTTGATTGGAAATTGAAAGTTCAAGCTCACTTTTTAATAGACAAAAGAGATCTGAGGGCAACTAGCCCCCCCCCACTCCTTCTTTTTCCAAATCCATCTGATGAAAATTTTGAGATAGATATTTTGTTAGAAATAGTTCAAAGGTCGGATAAAAAAAAACTCCGTTGTCAATACAACCCCCCAGGGCCCGGAAGAAGGCGTTCTTAGTTATGCCCTAAAGACAGGTATGGTTCTTATGAAAGGGATGCTCGTATAAACTTCATAGAGGGCTCATTTGATTTTAAATTTAAAGTTCTAGTTCACCTTTTAAGAGTTAAGAGATTTAAGGGCAACTAGCCCCTCCCCCCACGCCCTTTTTCTCCAATCCCATCCGTTACAACTTTCAAGATAACCAGTTTTTTGATAATTGTTCAAAAATTTGATAACAAAAACTCCGGTGTGAACCCAACCCCCAGGGCCCGAGGGGTGGGCGTTGTAAGTGTTGTCTTGGGGGTGTAAGTGGTTCTTATGAAAAGGATGCTCGTATAAACTTCAGAGAGGGCTCATTTGATTGGAAATTAAAAGTTCTACTTCACTTTTTAAGAGTTAAAAGATATCCGAGGGCAACTACCCCCCCCCCCCTCCCCATACACCCTTTTTTCCCAAACCCATCCGATACAAATTATGAGATAGCCATTTTTTTTTAAATAGTTCAAGGCCCGGATACCAAAAACTCCGGTGTCGACACAGACCCCCAGGGCCCTGGGGCAGGCATTGTAAGCTATGTCCTTGGGCCGTATATGGTCCTTAGGAAGGTATGCTCGTATAAACTTCAGATAAGGCTCATTTGAATGGAAATTCATAGTTCTAGTTCCTTTTCTCAGAGTACAAAAAGATCGGAGGGAAACTAGACCCTCTCGCCCTCCACGCCTTTGGGTTTATTGAATGGATAAACCCATTCGATAAAAATTTGAGATGACCATTTTGTTAAAAATAGTTCGTACATCAGATATTAAAACTACGGTGTTGACACAGCCCCTTAGGACCCAGAGACAGGCGTTATATGTTATACTCTAGGGGTATATATGGTTCTTATAGAAGGGATGTTCGTATAAACTTCAGAGAGGGCACAATTGATTGAAAGTAGAAAGTTCTAGTTCGCTTTTAAAGAGTCAAAAGATACCATAGGGCAATTAACCCTCTCCCCATGCTCTTTTTTCCCCAAACCCATTCGGTAAAATTTTGAGATAGCCATTTTGTTAAAAATAGTTCAAACATCAGATAATAAAAACTCCGAGGTTGACACAAACCCACTTTTTCATTTTGATATTGTTAAATTGATACCAGTTTTGATACTTTGATGAATATTTGATTTTTAAAAAAAAAGTTTGCTTTAAAGTTAGGAATTTTAAAGAACTTGAATTTTTTTGCAATTAAAAACGAACAAAATTTCATTAAAAAAAAACTTTCTGAAAAATAAGTTTTTCAAAGGAAAGTAAAGGAAATTTAAGGGTGCGAAATTTCAAAGAAATAATCGAACTGTTATGATCATTTTTTTAGTTTTTGAAATTTTATTTTTATTAAATAAAGTAGAGGACGTATACATGATAAAGATGTATTAGCAGTATAAATAAAGTAGAGGGCGTATATGCAATAAAGAATGATAATAAATTCAATTGAAAATTGAATTGAAAATTTAAGAAATACTAGAAAACTATTAAAAATCATAACACAATTGGAGATTCCAGAGGACAATTGGGGGACAGTAGTAGGCCTATCAGCCACCGATTGGAACAGTTTTTAAACCTATAAATGTTAAATGTGACAGTTTGTGTAAAGAATTTTTTTCTAAAATACGTCTTTTTCTTATGTTTGGAAGCTTTAGAAATTTGCGAAGAGATAATTTTGATAACACACAGCTTAAAACGTCCTAAGGACTCGTATATTAACTTAATTAATGTATCGAGGACATAAAAAAAAAAAAATTGGACCAATAAAAATCAATATAAACAAGAGTTTGCGTATCGCCTCCATCTCTCACTGTAAAATTCTAAAACATACTGCGTCATTGGCGCTTAACTGAAAACGAATTATATTACAAATATTTTCTTTTCCAGTTCTTACAGCATTGAAAATAAAAATACAATCACAGTTTTATAAATTCTTGAACTGATGGATCTTTCAGCAATAAATATCATTATACATCAAATATTCAATTTGATGTTGTTTATACTTTCCAAGACTGTTGAAGACGCATATAGTTTTCAGTAAAGCACCAATGACGCAGTAGGTCTTAGACTTTTAAAGTGAGAGAAAGAGGCGATACCCAAACTCTTGTTTGTAGTGATTTTTGTTCGTTTCCAGCTTGATTTGCATATTCAATCTAAATTTCACTCGTTTTAAGATTTACTTATTCATTTACATTAACATCTATTGTATGTTTGTTTGCATTGATTGTTTATTTAATTTCTGTTCGTTTTAAGTTTCATTTATATTTTAATAGCAAAATATTTTTTTTCATTTTAAGCTTGATTTTCATATTCAATCGAAGCATTACTCGCTTTAAGATATATTTATTTATTTACCTTATTAACTGCTGTATGTTTATTTGCTATGATTGTTTATTTAATTTCTGTTCGTTTTGGGTTTCACTTATTCTTTAATAGTAACTTCTGGTCGTTTTGAGTTTGAATTTTAGCAGGTATTTGTATCTGCTGAGCTTAAGCTTAAAATGGCCTTTACTTTTCTTTGAAAAAAGTTATTTTTTTGGAGAGCTTTTTTTTAATTAATTCAGTAAAATAACTCGCTTATTTTTATAAAATATAACTGGATTAGTTTATTTCCTACCTATCTTTTTCACTTTTTGAAGAAAAGTCAAGAAACTTTGAAAATAAATATTTTATTTTTTTAAATATTTTTTGAAAAATAAATAAATTAAACCTTTTTTAATATATGATTTTTCTTATGTTCTTTCCTTTTACTTTGTTATTTTACCAATATTTAAATAAGTTTTGTTATTCCCCCGAGTAAGAAAACCGTATTATTTCAATTGGATATATAGTACTAATCAGGGATGGAGGGGAGCTATTGGGCATATTTAGGGAAGGGTAAGCGTTAGGGGGCATACTACATGATTATCATTGATAACCAACTTATTCGTTATTTATATTAATAGACCTAGTTTTATTCGAATTAGCTTTTATACGGACTTACTTAAGTTACTTGACTTAAGGCTCCTGCCGAGGGTTTGGCGTAGAGAACGACGAGACCAGGTGCCTCCAGGTTAACTTATCGCTTGCCAGGCTCGCAACTTCCTTCACTGGGATATGGGCTTGGGTGAGGAATTCATTGGCCTTGTCTTTCCACCTGATGAAGGGGGGTTGTCCTCTGGGTTAGTTCCATCCTTGCAGGGTGGGGTCGAAGTCGAATGTGACTCGTGCTGGGATGTTGCATGACATACGAAGGAGGTGGCCGTACCACCGAATAGTGCGCTGGGCAAGCTGCGTCGAGAAAGGAGTTTGTCCACTGCGTGACAAGAGGGTCTGGTTGCTAACGAATTCAGTCCAGTGAAGTCCCTCGATCCTTCGAAGATGCTCCGTCTGTGCGACATCAATCGCGCTAAGTATAGATTATACTGCTGGCACGTCTCTGCTCCATACAGCTGCACGCTGCTGACTGAGGCATTGTAAATTCGTATTTTGGTATAGCGGCCTATGTTTGGCTTTAGCTAGATGCTGCTCAGCCTCCCGACAATTGCCGACTCTTTGACTATTCGAGGTATAAGCCCTTTTGTAATCAAGCCATCCCTCGAAAAAAAAAGATCCCAGGTGAGGTAAGTCTTCAACCACACCTACTTGGTTGCTTCCAATGTTGACTTCCTTTACATTAGAACGGGACGTGAGGGGCCCATGGAGCATAAATTTGGTTTTCTGTCAGTTCAACTCCAGTCCAACTTTCGAGGCTTCTTCTGAAAGCACCTGGAGAGCTTTGGTGACCTTTTCGACGGTGTCAGGAACCAACACTATGTGTTCAGCGAAGTCAACATCAGAGAGTAGCCGGTCTCCAAACTGAAGACCAAACTGAAGGTGATTTGTCGTGCTAGTCATACCGTAGTCTATGGCCTAGATGAAGAGCTCGGAAGCGGCGATGCAATCTTGCTGGACGCCTGTCTTTACTGAGAATGTGGGATTGCATCTTCCATTGACTTGCATGCAGCTCTCCGTATCGTCATACAGCTTTTCGAAAAGCGAACAATATTTCTGGGGTTGGCCTCT
>JAQQPU010000628.1:84574-104639 GCA_029168905.1 Artemia sp. Kazakhstan ARC1039 | reverse complement strand
TGAAATGAACTGAAATGAAAATTCAGTTAAACTCAACAATAAAAGAAACTACCACAAGCAGGAGTAGGGTTACCGTACCCTAAACCTGGACATAAATGAAAATTAAGTTAAACTTAACAATAACAGAAACTACCACAAGCAGGAGTAGGGTTACCACGCTTTACTGAAAACGTCATGTATATCTGGCAGCAGGTTTTTTTTATTTCTCAACAACAACACAACAAGAAATTGTTTTCTTGTTGCATTTTGACCGTCCAGGTCAAAATGCCCCTGCAATACTCCAAAAGATTTCTTTGAACTTTGCAATTGTCCGAAAGCAATGTCAACAGCATATTCCAAAGCTTTGCAAATTATGCAAACCTTCATTACTCTGTCTATCACAGCGGCTAGTAATGAGAGATTCTTTTCAACGCTAAGCCTGATTAAAACCTATTCAAGATCAACAGTAGACGACAAAAGGATCAGTGATCTGATGTTGATATTTAGTAAAAAGGCTCTTTTGAAATTGCTTGACTTCAATACTATGGTTAGAAAGTATATCCAAATATATAAAATTATTGTATAAAATTAAAGAATATAAAACATATGGTTAGAAAAATATTTTTAGAAAAATGAGACCTTCTCATTTCTCAGTGTTAAAATAAAACTGTGAATTGCTTTCCAACTTAAGTTCTCTGTGTATTCAATAAACACTTTTAAATTGCTTGTTACTATTATAAGTCGATTTTGGGAGAGACCTGTGCTAACCACTGTGAAGAAATATTGCTCTTCAACAACTGTGAGCCAACCAATTCAGGGGGCCCATAGAGGTTGCTTACCCCCCTCCCCATTAGTTCAAAATGAAATGTCGCCACTGCCTACGCTTTCCGTGTTTGGTCCTTAGGAAAAGAGGCGAATTAGTTTTCTCTCCCCCTTAGAAAATACAAATTCAATGCCATGGATGAAAATCAACCAACTTTGAAGCCATAAGGACACCAAATGATGGAGTCCAAATGCTTTCCAATGAAGAAGATGCTTTGCTCCGGAGACAGAGATATTTAGTTTTAATGAAATCAACATCATTAAAAAGCGTGGTTTTTGTTTGTTCGATTAGACAAAGCAGAACTTTCTTATAAAATTCAGGAAAGAGCATTATTAACAAAAAGCTAAAAATCAGCAAAAAAGAAGATATCATTTGAGCAACTTGGCAGCTTTGGGATTCCCCTGTGGTGCTACCCACTTTGACTGAAAACCCTGAAAAAATGTGGGACATGAAATTGATTTGGCTTTTCAATCCAATTTCGTGGTTAAATCATACATTCTCAATAGTTCTTGATGGTGGCTAGTCCTCTAAAAGAATCTGCTCATGGGCCCTTTGTCTTTGAGGTGGTCAGCCAACGCTGAGGCTTGTAAAAACTATGTTAAGATGTTAAATCCCCTTAACAATCAATATCTGAAATAAAAGTATTAATGCCAACAGTCAGTTTCGAGTACAGTTTCAGGAAATTTTACGGAAACTTTGTTATAAAATGCTTTTAGTGGGCTGGGGCTGCAATTGTATTAAAATAAGAAGATCTATTAAAGTACTCCTTACATTTCAAGCTATTAGGCTGCAACTCACTCGGATTTATTTTACCTGCTATTGCAACAGAAATTTATCTCAGTTTTCAGCAAAATCAATTAAACATAAATGCCGGCGATCTTCAGGAAGTGACAGGAGTGGCGAGTTTTTGCCCTACTGTTAAATTAATCTCTTGTGGCACAAGGTTAGTTAAGCAGGGTTTTCATGCGTGTCTAGCTAGAATCCCATGTCTAGACACGTGTCTAGCCAGACTTCAATATCTTGGCAACGACCGTTCACAAATAAAATTCGGTGCTTAGCTAGACACGCTAGACAAGATTCTTAGCAAGACTTTGAGTTCTAGCCTCTAGAACCCAATGTCTAGTAATTTCGATTACAGCCAATCAGAATGTGCCAAGTTCATTTATTTTTGTCATCTATGTTTCCATTTTTAAACTGAAATTTTATTTTTATTTTCTCATTCATTGTTTTTTCTTCATTTTAGGCAAATATACAACACCAGACATAATAGTGAAGCACACTAAGGCAATTGTTTCGCTTATCTTGTGATCTATTATCTTGTGACAGTGAAAATAGGAATTACAATTTAGAAAATTTTGCCCGCATAATCTCTCTTGATCGGCTAGAAATGACAACTGTGATCTATTTCAAACTAAATTTGTAGTTTTAACTAAAGCGGCGTTCACAAGCGTGTCTAGCTAGAATCCCATGTCTAGACCTGTGTCTAGCCAGAATCCAATGTCTAGGCAATGACCGTTCATAAGTGAAATTCGGCGCTTAGCAAGACACGCTAGACAAGGCGCTTGGCTAGACATTGAGTTCTAGACTCTAAAACTCAATGTCTAGGATTTTCGATTACAGCCAATCAAAATGTGTCAAGATCCACTATTTTCATCATTTTCGTTTATATTTGTAAACTGAAATTTAATTTTTGTTTTCTCATTAATTGTTTTTTTCATTTTAGGCAAATATGCAACACTAGACATAATAGTGAAATACACTAAGGGAATTGTTTTGCTTATCTCATCCATTAGCTTGTGACAGTAAAAATAGGGATTACAATTTTGAAAGTTTTCCCCGCATAAGCTCTGTTGTCTGGCTAGAAATGACAATTTGAAACTAAATTTCTAGTTTTAGCTAAGCACCGAATTTTACATGTGAACGGTCGTTACCTAGACATTGGATTGTGGCTAGACACGTGTCTAGACATGGGATTCTAGCTAGAAACGCTTGTGAACGCCGCTTAGGCACCGAATTTCACATGTGAACGGTCGTTGCCTAGACATTGGATTGTGGTCAGACACGTGTCTAGACATGGGATTCTAGCTAGACACGCATGTGAACGCCGCTTTAGAAAACTGGTAAAACTTACAAGAAAGAGTTGGCAATGGCAACACTGATGCCGAGTATTTGGCGAAAAAGTTTTTCATTTACAAGCTGAAGAACTCTTGTGTTGTTGTTTTTTTTATCAAGTTTAAGATGGTAGGCTAATTGCATTTTTCTTTATGCACCGAACTGTGTGAACCACAAAAAACATTTTTTTTCTATTTTGACAAGTCTATAGAATACCTATAGCCTTTTTGGTGTTTTCAGTGTCATAAGGGGGATGTTGAAGATTGTGGTTTAAGGGGTAATAGGTTAATAAATATGCCATTTAGAAGTAATTTAGGTAAGGTAGCTGATATGAGGATTCAGGGCAAATATTTACCAAATCATATTATTGAGTTACAACTAAAGTGAATATACCACTTGATGCCTTTTGTTATGCTCATTACAAATATAATAATCATTTTTGTCAGAAATGAATTTTAGCCCCCACCCCTATATATACCAATTCAGGGTATATATTTGCACATTAGGGGGGTAGAGGGAAAGTTTAAACTTACCTCTCATTTACATCAGAATTAAAATTACTGCAAATATATACCCTGAATTGGTATATAGGCTATAGGCCTAGGGGTGGGGGCTAAAATCCATTTCTGATAAAAATGATTATTATATTTATAAAGAGTATAAAAAAGGGCATTGAGTGGTATATTCACTTTAGTTGTAACTCAATAATATGATTTGGTAAATATTTACAGGTGGCACTATAATTTAGCTAGGATGAAAGTGAAAATGTCATTTGATGCCTTTTTTATAACCTATTCTTTCATAATACAATAATTGCTTCTGTTGTAAATTACATCTTGAGCCCTTAAAGGGGCTCCAAAGGTATTTCATTTTTGTAACCTCACAAAGAAGTTATAACCTAACCTGCAAAATACTTGATTCAAGTGTTTTTCCTACTGTTTCAAGTTTTTCAAATGGGTAAAGTTCTACCAAATCATATGATTGAGTTAGAAATAAAGTGAATACACCATTTGATGCCTTTTTTATGCTGATTACAAATATAATAATCATTTCTATTGGAAATGAATTTCAGCCCCCCCCCCCTATATATACCTAACCTAACCCTGAATTGGCATATATAGGGGGGGGGGGGCTGAAATTCATTTCTGATAGAAATGATTATTATATTTGTAATCAGCATAAAAAAAAACCAACAATACTTTAAAGCCCAGCGCCCACTAGTGCCCAAAGAACCCAAATTCATTAATACTTTAGCGCCCAGCGCCCAGAACCCACAGCTCCCAACTTGAAAAATATATACTACCATTACCTTTAGCACAGCAAATTTATAGTCCATTTCTTCTTTAAATAGCGATTTAAAAAAGTATCATATCTAAAGTTAGCAAATCACAGATGGTGCGGGTATACACAAAAGAATTCTACTACTCACAAAGATATATTCAATTTATGTCAGCAAGGCATTGTGTCGGCAAGGTGAATATGACAAAGAGAGATCATTATCAATTACAGGAGGGGAGATTTGACTTCTGTCGGTAAATGCATTTCACAAAGAGGCAATTTGCGTGTTACAAATATTCGAGATATGTCATTCAGTGTTGGCTCCTGACAAATTAAAATGCTTGTATTACATACATGCGGGCTTTGGCCTTGCTTGACCCCGCTCAGGCTTATTATGCCATATACAATATTTTTATTAAGTGAAAAACATTTTCCAAAGTATTTACCATAAAATGTAATAGGTGCCCCACTGTTAAAAGACTTTGTGACTTTTTATTTAACAAAACCAGTTGCCCAGCGCCCAAGAACCCAAACAAAGATAGACCATATCAAGTTACAGGAGGGGAGATTTGACTTCTGTCGGCAAAAGAATTTCACAGAGACATATCATGTTACAGGAAAGATCAACTTTAGATGTTACAAATATTCAAAATATTTCATTCAGTGTTGGGTCACATAGACATATTATTAAATAAACACCAGATTGCATGGGATTTTGCGAGTTTGCGAGTTCCTTGCGCTTTTTCTTCTTTGCCTCCAGTAAACGCGTTAATTTTGACTGTTTTACGGCTCAACTATAGAAGAGCATGATAGGCAACTCTCCGCTGTACTGGAAAGAGCAAGAGCCAAAGGGATCAAATTCAATCGAGAGAAGTGCACCTTCTGTGTACACAGTGTGTCCTACTTTGGACATATTGTGAGCTCAAGCGGAATGCAACCTGATCCACAAAAACTGCATGCAATCAATGACATGCCAAGACTAAACAACAAGGAGGAATTAGCCACTTTGCTAGGAATGTTGAACTTCTTGGCTAAATACATCCCTAATCTTTCCTTGCAAAACAAGGACTTGCAAGACCTTCTAAAGCAGAAGGAATTTATCTGGGAAGAGAAACATGATGAAGCCTTAAATGCAGTCAAGAAGTCAATGGTATCACACCTGAGTTTCTTCAACCCAACTTGCAAATCGCTAGATCTCACCATTGACACTTTTTCACATGGCGTTGGAGCATACATCTTGTCGGAAGGAAATGTCATCACTTATGCATCCAGGTCATTGAACACAACTGAACAGAAGAACTCACAACTTGAGAAGGAGTTGTATGCTACTGTTTTGGTTGCAGATACTTTCACCATTATCTATATGGTACAAAAATAAGCATCACTATGGATCACTGTCCGCTGGAGGCTATACTATCAAAGCCTCTTCAGAAAGCACTGCCAAGAATTCAGAGAATGACGCTACAAATTCAACCCTATGATCTGACTTTTACTTACCAACCTGGAAAAGAGACACCCATAGTAGATGCATTATCAAAATTACATCTTGCTGACACTGATGAGAGCCTGCATAGGGAGCTGGAAATCTATGTTCATCAAGTTGTTAGATTTCTACTTGTCAGCAACACAAAACTCAAGGGAAATGCAGGAAGACCCTCAGCTGGCTAAACTGGCCTACATCGTAAGCAAAGGATGGCCAAGCAGCTGCAAGCTCTGCAGTACAGATCTTTTGCCATACTGGATGGTCCAGAAAGAGCTTACATTTCAAAATGGCATTATATTCAAGGGCAAGAGAATAGTAATCCCTGAGAAACTTAGGTCCAACACACTGAAACAACTACATGCATCTCACCTAGGGGTTGAAAAAACCCAGCAGTAAGCAAGAATGGATGTCTATTGGCCAAGTCTGAATGCAGACATTGAAAGAATGATACAAACATGTTCTGCATGTATGAAGTTCAGTCAGAACAATCAGAAAGAAACCCTTTTCCCAACTAAGATACCACAATTGCCATGGCAGTATGTCGCATCAGATCTATTCAGCTGGAAGGGCACAACTTACCTGGGTTTGGTTGATTATCATAGTAGGTTTTTTTTTAGGTGGACAGAGTCAAAGATATGACCTCAGGTGAAGTCATTGCAAAGCTCAAACCACACTTTGCAAGACATGGTATCCCCTAATCATTGATGGTCCTCTTGGCCTAAGCACCTAAAGATGTAAGTTTTTTGCTGATCAGAAATATAGACCCATTTTGGGGGGACCATCCCCCAAACTAATTTTTATGGCAGGTTCCTCCTGGCCTATGAGCTTCTGCTGCAAGTTTCAAACTGACAAATGCCAACAAATTTTTGGCTCATTTCCAGGCCCACTAAACGAAAATGAATGGTCCACTTAGTATAGGCAGCTCCAGCAAAATCTACAAAAACTGAGCCATTTCTTACGCCAAAATTTTGAAGGGACCCATGCCCTAAACTATGATTTCTGTCATACATTGGAGTCCACTTCACCAGGGAGTTGCGGTTTTAATTTTCAAGCCATTCAAAAATAAAAATTTGTTGCCTCTTTTTTGGGGGATTATTTTTGTTTTCTTTTTTCCTGTGCATTGGAGCCGCCTGAGTCCAAGAATTCCAGAATATAGGTTTTGTGCTAAAAGAAGAAGAAGTAATTGGCTTCTTTTTGGGCCTTTTTCTTTAGGGGAAGTGTATCCAGACCAATTTGTTTTACATTAGACTCCTCTTGACCCAGGGACTTGTGTCATTAAATTTCAAACTTATCAGGGACAATAAGTTTTTTAGTCCATTTCCAGAGCCCATAACACAAATCACAATCCGAATAAATGCTTCATCCCTTTATTCCTGGCAAACATTCTTGAAAGTTTCAAGTGCATTTGAAAGACGTTTTTAAGCCCTTTTGGAGACTCAAATTTGGGAGATCCGTACCCCCCTCCTCCAGATACGTATTTTTTCCTGTAAACTTTGTATAGAACGGATGGTCGTAGAAACTTAGTAGAAGGATCATTCTATTAGAAATTGAAAGTACTAGTGTTCTTTTTAAGGACTGAAAATAATAAGTAGCAGAAAGAAATGCAATTAGTCTCCCTTTTTCCCGTAAAATTTTCGCTACCCGGCCCCTTGTGACTCCCAAAGATGTCTAAGAACAATTTTCAGGTAGTTATTTTTGTCAAACTATTGGAAGGTTCAATCCATCTTCCTCCAGGGATAGTTATACCATTGGGGCAAGGGTCATAAAGTATGCCAATTACTAATAGCTTACATATGGGTTAGTGAATGAAGGTGATACATTTCATATTGGGTGTCCAATTGGGTTGGAACTTTCAGGGATCATTTCCATGTTGCTCGTGTAAGCTATGACCATTCTTCCAAAAATTATTTAAACTCTTCTTGTATTTTGAGTATTCTATTCTTTCTTTTGTTTGGTAAATCGTTTTTCCTTTGGCAGTAACGTAATTCGTTACTTATTTTATGAAATTAGAACCAAAAGTAAGGGAAACAGTAATGATCACTTAACTAAAAGAACCTATAGCATGAAAGTTATTTTCTTGACTCGGCTGATTTTGACATTGAACCCTCCAAATAGTATGTATGATTCCAGTTCTTTTTTTTCAGTCTCATACAATTCTGCTGATACAGTCATCTGTTAAACCAGAATCCCGAACATATAGTGATTTTGAGTCAGTCAATGATTGTATGGAAGGTAAGTTTAAATTAAATTCACAGTTTTTTAGGGTGTAGATCGAATAATATAATTGATTAACATTTTATTGTGACAGAATTCATGGCGTCAGGCTGTTGAAAACTTAGGACTTTATATGTCACTAGTCAACCATTTATCTAGGTTTTCTCCTAGAGTTGTGTCTGCTGAGCTTCTTTTTAAGGAAATCAACAAACAGTTTTTCAGGAATAGTATCCTTGGGAGACCATTTTAAATAGAGGTGCAGCATCTTGAAAAGCTGCTTTTCATTGTGGTTGCTCATCTGCTTACAGAAGCTGCTTACTCAGTGTGAGGATGTCTCCTCTTGTAGGTAATCTGCCATACTGTGCTTCTGTGTGTTTGATATGTTGGCTTTATAACTACCTTATACGTAGGGATAGATCATCAAAGGGGGGGGGGTTGAAGTACTCGTAGAAAGCAAGTATTGACACCACAACTTATCTTCCATTTAGAGTTGGTAAAGGCAATCGACCTTTGCTAGAACTCACCCTCAAGGCCCTATTTCGGATCCTTTGGAATGGTGCCAGTAGGTTTTAGGAGTCCTTACAGAAACTGGATCTCTATATTTGGCTATGTGTCTAATGTTTTACTTGTGCAGAGCAATAATCGAGCTGGACGGTAACTGGCTCTTAGTGCATTCCAAAGAAAACTTTGGAATTCCAAAGAAAATTCGTGTGGTGAGGCAACACAGCTGCTTCAATGTTTTTTTTTATTTTTGTTATTTATTTATTATCTGTAGTATGTTGCACAGTAACAATAGCAAATTGATACCTAAAGTTTTTGTCATTCCTTGAGTATGTCCCTGGTGCAAGACTAGATTGCTAGTCTCTGATCTATTGACTTGCCCCTAATTTTATAAGCCACGAAATAGATTGTGCCACAATAAAGTGTCATTTTATGCCACAAGATAACAATTTTGGCCAAATAGAGCCATAGTGCCAGTAAGAGAAAATTTTGAAATCACCAATTGACTGGAAACTGTTTAAAAGCCGTATATAAAATTCACTCCTCACGTAAATCCCCCTGTCCCAAGGATCTCAAGCTTTTTTTTATACAGAATCAGGCAATAGACGCCAATCCACATATTAGTTTTCTGGAGTTTCCATCCCCACTCCCTTCCAAAGGGCACGATCTTAATTTATATTGTAAAGATCCATGAAAAATTAGCCAAGAAATAAGCATTTCGTTTGATTCGTCGTTTGAGGTTCTATTTGAATATAATAATCATTTGATCACAAATAGAAGTACAAAAATCAAGGAGAAGTACAAAAATAATTGTTCTCTTATAAAATGAATAAAACCAAGAGCGGATCGAGGATTTTTGTTCGGGGGGGGGGTACCCGATTTTTTCCCGTGGACTTTATCTAGCATCCCGTGGTTTTGTCTTTACAGGTATTTTTTAGACTAATTTTCGACTCGGTCAAAAATTTCGGGGGGGGGGGGGGGGGGCTCAAACCCGGCCCCCCCCCCCCCCTGGATATGGCCGTGAATAAAACATTCCATAATCAAAATAAATTGCTTTGTAGGTGCCTAGAATAAGCACATCGTTCTATGGTAAAGCTTTTTTTTATTATTTTGGAGAAAGTAGTTGACCTAGATGAATGAACTTACATTGATTTTTAAGAACTTATATTTGAACTAACTTCAGAAAGCTTCGTTAACCTGGCTCTACTTCATTCTTTAAATTATTGACAAGAATTTGTCTAAAAACCTGTTTTTTGTGTAAGGGACAGATGCTGTACCTTCGGGTCTGAAATATTTTTTTTTTCTTTTCTGCTGTCTAGATAAATTATGACTGTTTTTTTTACCACTTTGACAAATTTCCAAATGTGTTTATGTCTGATAAAGGACATCATATTATCCTAAAAACATAAATAGATCTTTTTCAAAGAACGGGAGCGAAGGTCTTATCTAAGATTTTTTTTATGGGGGGGGGGGGTTACAAAAAAAATCTAAAAGATGCATCAAAAATTTGTTTATATACATTTTTTTATGTGTTTACGAACCGGACAAAAATTTGGCGGGGGGGAGAGTCAAACCCGATAATCCCTCCCCTGGATACGGCCTTGACAGGAGCACATGATTTTGATGACACTCTGTGTAAAGAATCCAGGACTGCAAACAAATTAAAACCGGTACTTTTTGCATAAGTGCTTCTGACATTATTGTGAATGAAATTTACATGTTGCATAAATCTGACATGTGGCGAAGTTACTGATGTTTCGTGGGAAAGTTTAAAACTATATTTAATGCCCGATGTTGACAAAAACTCATGTTAATCTTTTCAGCTTTATCTCCGATGTTAGACAAAATCTTTTGGTAATATTTGTTGTGTATATCTAAGAAAACTAAAAACGAACCAAAATTAATTTTAAAATATGAAGTTTTTCTGATGAAAGTAAAAAGCAAACTTGAAAAAGATTTGCTTCGTAGTCTATCCATCATATGTCTTCAAAACTAGCTAACAAAAAAACTTGAATTGTAATATTTCTCTATTTCATCGAATGCTGGAAGACTAGTGCTTTACTAAAAACGGAATTTGCTTGAATGTTTTAGAGAATTTAAATTACATATTAAATGATATCGATATTCATGGCTGGTGAAAGATAATTGAGAACTTTTTGAATTAATCTTCCAGTTTTCTCATCTTAAGTCAACATTCTGGTTTTTGCGTTTTTTTTTTCATGGAAGTACTATTTTTCCAGGATTCTACGAGTGTAGGGAAATATCACGAGTCAGTTTATTTTATCTATTCTTTGCATCAGTTTTTTTCTTTTGACAATACTTCGCCCTTTTTGGATTTATTTACCAAATTGGATTTATTTAACACTTCAGTTTATCAAACGCAGCTAGTATTGAAGTTTTCTGGGTATGCATTGTCAAGAAATTTTTGTAAATATAAGTATAATGTGTAATGTAAATTTTTTGAATGTATATGTAATTTTTTTCAAATAAATAGAATACTCATTTTGATAGATTCAAATATCAGAAAGACATCCTGATCCGTAATGCCTTGTTTGCCTTGTTGCTTTGTAATAAATAAATTGAATACTGGGCGTTGTTAAGATATAGGTTTTCTTTTTTTTTTTCTTTTTTTTTCACTTTGTTTTGGTGTAGAAGTTTTGAGTTTCCTTTCTCCGTTTCTTTACATGTTTTGTTATTTTATGGCTGTTTTTTTTCTTTTTTACACGTTGAGAACGGTTTCCAGACGTATCATTACTTTATTGAAAAATATTCCCGTCTTTAAAAATTTTCATTTCGTTTTATTTGGAATTGGAAAGGCAGTGTGGTCTAAGAAATTATTTAACTATGATTTTAAACAAAACTTCCGTTTTAGGAGTATGCAAACTGTACGAGGAACATTTAAAACGACAAAATCCTAACATTCCATCAATCACTTATGACATAACACAGCTATTTGACTTTATTGACCAATTAGCAGATCTGTCTTGCTTAGTGTAAGTATAAAATATCATTATTTCTATTTATCTCTATCTCTGCCTTTCTGCCTGTTTATTCTTCTTTTTTTAATTCTGTACCGCTAACTCGTATTCCCATTTGATATGAAATTTTAGTGAAGGTCTTTGTTTTTAATGCTTCACCAGATAAGTACCTAACAAAGATTAGTGTTTTAAAGAAGAATAATGTTGCTGTGGTTAAGGTGAAAAGTGAGGTTTGGAAGTTGTTTAGATGTGGAATCTGGAATTAAGCAGAGTTGTATGTTACCCTATTAATATAGATTATTTTGATGGGCTTTGTTCCAAGACTCGTCAAAGACTCTGCACGAACATAGTGGTAAATTTTAAGCCAAAACTCGCCTATGCTTTTGACAATTTGAGCATCCTAAATAAAAATTTTAGGGAAAGAAATGAATTTTTGGAGGTTTGAGAGCTCAAGGTGCTAGAATAGGTTTGAATATAAATGCCGAGAAGAACAAGTTTCTTAGATTAAGAATAAATGGAGAAGAAAATTAGACTTTGGGAAAATTTTCGGAGTGGATAGTTTAATTACATAGATAGCGTAGCTAGTTGAAAGGGAGGACTGAAAAAGCAGAATTACCTAGACGATAGTGTGTTTCTTCGGAATTCAAAGAAGCTTTAAAGAATATGAAAATAAGTCTTAGAATTAAGGTTAAGATGTTAGAGGCCACAGAAATAACAATATTCAAGCACGGTTCTGAAACGAAGGGGCTTCAACGGTTGAGAAAAGAATGCTAGAGGTTTCTTTAGAGAAATTGCTCACGGATAGTTTTAGGTATTCCTTTCAATGACGTTATGTAAAAAAAAATTGCTTGAGAAACCGGGTTTGGTCGCACTTTCTAGGGCTATAGTGAAAGAAAAGTAACATGATTAGATTATTTCTTATGGATGAAAAGCTGTCAAAAATTATTCGTTTCGTAAATACAGCTTGGGTCAAACGAAAGTAGGATGTCCTTGAATGGGACGGGAAGATGTTGTCACAACGGTTTGAAGTAATTTAGAATTTCATGTGAGGGATTAAAGAAGGAATCTCTGAACAGAATGGAGGAGGAGTGGATGATCTGTATTGCCTCAGACGACTTGGTTCTGCAACGGCCGAGGGAAAATAGCCGCATTGAGACTAATAAATTTTGTGATAAAACTAAATAAGATTTATTTTTGCGTTGGTCATTGAAGTTTGAGTAGCACGTGAAAATTGAAATTACTACTGCCGTTTGTTGGGCTCTAGGTAAGAGTTAATTAAGTAAAGAAATGTTTCTGTTGCTCTAGGTCTATTTGTAACCAGTGAATCAGTACATATTCTATTAATTCTTAAACAGACCATATTATAACTATTGTATCCAGGGGGAATGTTTTGGAGGAAAAACTGGTTCCAGTAATAAATAAAGGAATTTTCGGGAAGAAACTATCGATTTCCATTGCTTTTTCAAAATAGCAGAGCATCAGTCTTGCACGTAAAGGAAAACCTTCGGAACCAGATATTTCAAATTTGTTTTTATAGAAAATAACGGTTTCGTTATTGGTTGACGTTGGGATTCGATTTTTTGCTTCATAGTATCAAAAGCTTTTCGCCGACTGAGAAAAATATTTGTTATAAAGTTATTTTCTATCGACAGCCGGAATCCTTTGGCCCCAGAAAACACGAAATCGATTCGCTTAAATCGTTGCCTATTTCCTCGTCTAAACAAGTTTAATCTATTACAACCCAAAAAAGTCTATCCACCCTGATAAGGCTGAAAATTCAAATGTTGAAAAATATCAATTATGCAAAGGGTATGACTAAAATCTTAAATGAACTTCACTGCTAGTGATAAAAACAAATGGAGATACAAAATTCTTTTGAAAATTATGCCCAAGGAAGTTTAGGTTGTCGGTTCTTAAAAAAAACCTGACAATTCAAATTAACAAACTTGAAGTTTTAGTGAATCAAGACTGTAAACGATTTACCAATTTTTGACAAAGGTAGACAGAGAGGTACAACTTGATGCGCCTCCTTTATTGCAAAAACGAAACCAAAAAAAAAATATATACACTCCTTAAAAAGAGAAAGAAGAAGAAAAGGAGGGGAAAAAGTGACTTGATATAGAGGTAAGAATCCCCAAATAATTTACAAAATACTAGAATAGCCCGACACTTTAAGTTGAATGAACTTTCTTCTTTAAATGATTTTTATATGTGAATAACGACGGTGATTCACTTACTAATGCAGATAACGTGTAATTATTCGCAATGAGAGGAAGTTGATAACTTACTCTTAATCTCGATTTCTTATACTTAACTACTACTACTACTAACAACTCACCGCAGCACCAAGCAGCCTGAGGCCAACACAGCAACGCGCGCTCCTCCTCCTTTCCAATTTATTCAAAGCCTCTCTCTTTACACCCTCACAGGAAGTTCCATTCCTTTAAATGTGTATGACATCCTCCCACCCCAACCGTGGACGACCTGCTTTCCGTTTAGCCCTAGAAGGTTGGCCGAAAAGGGCAGTCTTCGGCAATGTCATCCTTTATCCGCAGAACGTGCCCTAGCTATCTCAACCTTTCTCTCATTTAAGCCCTAGAAAGCGGGATTGAACAAACACTTTTTGTACAGCCTACTGTTTGAAATACGGTCAGTCAGACGGTTACCCAGAACTGTCCGCAGGCAATTTCTCTGGAAAACATCTAACAAATCTTCGTCCATTTTTCGGAGCGCCCATGCTTCAGAGCCATATTTGACCACTGTCATTACTGTGGCTTCCAATATTATAATCTTGATTAGCAGACTTATCCTCCTATTGTTCCATACTTTTTTTTAACTATGAAAAAAACACCCTGAGCCTTGGCTATTTTCCTTTTAACATCTTCCTCACTCCCACCGTCTTTACTAATAATACTTCCAAGGTAAGTGAAGCTGTCCATCTGATCAATCTTTTCGTTACCCAACGTCATCTTTTCATCTTCACTTATTCCTAGCCTCACTGAATTAGTCTTCTTAACATGAATTTTCATACCTATTCTAGCCCCCTGAACTCGCAAAAACTCTAAAAGTTTATTCATTTTGCTCACACTTTCATCTAGGATGCTTAAATCATCAGAATAATATAAGTCCAGGAGAGTTTTTCCTAGCCATTGATGAATGACATTGTTTATTTTCAATCAAAAGTTTCACCCCATACGAAAAATGCTCTTTATGTAAGACCTTTTAAAACCACATTCCTAAATTAAAATGAAAAATTTTTCTTAAATCAAGAATGTCAGTAAATAAAAAAGATTTTTTAGTTTCAAATGATTTTTCGATCTTCCTAAGGTATGCTAGAAGATGGCCTAAAATTCTTACTGGTTTATTCTGGACAATTATAGCCCTCGTAGGTTTGAAAAGAAAGTCAATATCCAAACACTCGGGCATAAGTCTATTTAAAATTGCAATCAGTTAATGCAAAATACGAAGTTCTCGTGATTTTGTATGGAAATAAAAACTTTAATCTATGCAAACAGCCAAAATTCCTGGGCACTGTTTCTCTAAATTGTTTACTTCTTTGCGCTTTAAATGACAAGGTTGAATTTTATGTTCTTAACTATCTGATGAACATCCAATCTTTTAAGGAAGAATTTTCAATATTAATATTTCAGAACAACACACGGTTCGCTGACTTCGGAATTCTCCTAAAAACCCTAAATTCAGACTTCCCTAGGTTTGGAATGAATCGATTGGTGGTAAACCAAGAACTTGCATTCAGACTAACTGTTTCCAGGGATCAGACACTTTGAGCGCTCAAAGTAATTGCTCCATCATCTGCAAACGATATTGGCAATTTATAAGACCATTTAAAATAAAAATATAACAACCATGGACAGATTCCCGTGTAATCTCATTTTCAAATGCAGAAACAAGATGTGATATCGCCAACTTGGACTCAAAAACTTATGTGAGATAAAAATGATTTTTATTCCGTCAAGAGCTGTTCGACGTATTGCGTATATTTTCCAACTTAATCCAAACAATTTACATGATCAACTGTATCAAAACCTTTTGATGCAAAAAAAATAGTTACTGCCAAATGACTATCATTAATAGCCTCTCATAAAACATGGCGTAAAGCAGCTTACTACATGCTCTGTTGATCTACCACTTATAAAAACAATACTGATTAGAAGAACAAAACTTTGTATTCATAATAAAAAATGAATTAAGTCTACTTTTTCTTTTTTCTTTTTTTTAAATTCTTTAGAAAAGTTAATAAAGTAGTAATAGGTTTATAATTGCTGAGATCATCTTCATCACCTTTTTTAAACAAGTATAAACCATTAGAGACTTTAAGGCTGTTTAGGAAAACCCCATTTTTGTTATACAAGACTTGAAAATATACAAAAGGGACTGACAGAGCACTCCAGTTGTATTGTTAAATTGAAAAGTAGATGTGCCATCGTATCCAGTTGAAAAACTGTTTTTCAAACTGGTAATGGCTTTTTGGTATTCCAATAGCTGAATATGGTACATGTAAATAATCCTGTTAACTTTATTTGGTAAACAATTTCTATGATCATGTGTCCCTGGAGAGATTTGAACAGCTAGAAAAGGATCACTGATTCTTTGAATTTCTCCATTAATATTTAAAACGAACAGACGTCTAGCAGTCAGGTTCAACATTATCTGCTTGTAAGCGTAAATTATCTCGTTAGCTATCTGAAGCTTCGTCTCATTGTTTCCTCCTTTTTTCTTTTTTTCCTTTTTTGAATAGACTTCCTTTCTAATTTTACTACAGTATCGTTTTTTTCTCTACTTTTTCTCTGGAAAACATCTAACAAATCTTCGTCCATTTTTCGGAGCGCCCATGCTTCAGAGCCATATTTGACCACTGTCATTACTGTGGCTTCCAATATTATAATCTTGATTAGCTGTAGAAGGGTTTTTTCTACTTTTCTCGTATTCAGAACGGAACACTGCAAATTTTGTGTGCTTTAAGAATTTAAAAGCTGTTCTTCCGCACCTAATAGTCAGGCAATGGAGGAGAATAGAGCGATAAGAAGACAAATACAGTATTCTGGGAAATCAAACGATGCATCAGTTGTATTCGGTCCAATGATTGGAAGACACAAAAGAAGAATTTTATTTTTAGATTATTGAAAACGGATGGTGTCTAATCCCTTCTCTTCTCCCTGACCACTTCTATAAGCACAATATTAATGACATTTGATTTTCTTCTCTAGCTATGGTACTGTTGGGAGAATCTGATTCAAAAGTGTTTCCACATAACATAATGTGCTCATTTGCTGGTCCTTAAACTTAATATCCGGGTTGAAATTAATTATTTAACAATTAGTATTTTTGAACAGAACGTAAATTTATCATTAATGTTAAGATTTCAACTCGAATTGTTACTTTAGGCTACTCGTTGTAGAAATCTATCATTTTTTTAACCAATTTTGTACACCCAAACTAAGCAGTTGACGAATTTATCCATCGTTGATCCCCCATAGATAATGTTCGTCTCAGACATGAAATAGATTGTGTCTTATTATTTATGTTGAAATTTTCTCGGATGTAAACTCTTTTATGATTACTTTTTACCTATGACTGTATTCCAGTTCGGCGCTGCAGCACGGATTGGTCCTACTTCGCCACTATTACTAGCTGTATGACTTTTTTATGACTTAACTCCTGTAGCGCCAATTGGGTGGGGGGGGGCATAAATTTTGAAAAATATTTGATATTTTTATTGAAAAATACCCGCCCTTGGAACTTTCACTTGAAAAATTGAAGAGAGAACGAAACTGCCCCCCCCCCCTACATTTTGAAAAATGTATTTGGTCCTCCTCCCCAACATTTACGTGAATTGGCGCTACTGTCAAAGTCAAATTCTGCAAGATAAACATAAATATATCAGAGTTATTTATAATGCAAAATTAATTTTACTTACTGTCAGTACTGTAAAGTACTAAGTTTAATGCAGTAGCTGATAAAGGCAAGAAAAAAAAAAGTAAAACGAGACTTATCATTTAGGGTGATTACGGGATGGGATAATGCAGCGATTGTTAGAAGTTGGAATTCAAAAACAGATTGGTTTTGGCGCTTTTAGACGTAGACATATTTATTGACACACTCGATATAGCACTAAGAAGCACTAAAACTGAGCTAATTACAAGGCACGTAAAAATTTCAAAAACACGAACTACAATTACTTTATGTTGTTAAACAGACCCGTGAAAAGGGGAACAAAAGAAGGCTGATACCGCGTTGAGTGACGGTAAACTGGTTCCAATGTGTTCTGTTTTCTGGTGAGTGTGTTCAGCAGTGCGGTCGGGGGGAAAATACACCTGTGTTTTGAGCTTCTTAGATTGTCAGGTGTGTAATCTGTCACTATGTTCTGTTCCGTAGTATAGAACAATATGACATGCATGATTAAACCGAGACAGAATTTCATATTGCAATATCACAGTACGTTAACAAAATGCAATCCTTGCCACTAATACTTCAACCAGATCCAGTTACATCAAGGTTGGGTACTTGTATGATATACCCCCTACCTAATATTCTTCATCTAATTAGAACTTTGGATTTTCATAATTTTGGAATTTTGGGATCAAAATATGATGAACATATAAAACTTTATTAACAAAATTATGGGGAATCCAAGGTTCTAATTAGATGAAGAATATTAGGTAGGGGATATATCATACAAGTACCCAAGGTTGTTTTTTTTTTATTTGAGAAGTAGTGTTGCTCTTATCGAATTTTATTTTACCAATTAATTCCTGTTGGAATTGACAATATCGGATCTTTTGCCCGCAGTTTGCCATCCCTGTCCCTCCCCCTTCATAAACTTGCCTGATGGCAATGTACTACTATTGCTAGATGTTTTGGATCTCTCGGTGAAATAAAATTAATTTTTTTCTATCAATGACCAAAGTCAAAGGGTTTACTTCAAAGGAAAAATATTATGTTTAACTTTAAAAGTTTTGGCTTGAGAGGGGTATAACACAAACCCAAAATTTGAATCCCAATTTTTCACAGCAAGTTTTTTAATATGTTCAAAATTGTTCTGATTAATTCTGATCTATATTTTTTTTTCTGTCGTTTCAGTTAAATGAACTCAAGCAACACATGACTAGAAGTTGAAATCCTAATTTTTCACAATTTATTTCTAATGTGTCAAAAATCATGCTGATTAATTTATGATTTATATTTTCTTCCGTTTTTTTAGTTACATGAAGTCAAGCAACACATACGCACCATACAATAAGGAGTGGGTGAAGGAGAAAATCTATGTTCTCTTGAGAAGACAAGCTTCGAAATCTTAGCCTGTTTGCGTGTACATCTCTAAACGTTTTTGTTTTTTTACTTTGTTTTTCAAGAAAAAAAATGATGTTAGAGGTTCATCTCTTATTTTTTTTTTTTTTAGTTTTGTAATGATAATGCTGAATTTAATTACAAAGGATTATGATGTGCTAGCTTGGAAACTATCTCGTAAGAACATTTTGCGCAAAGACCGCACTGCCTTTGAATATCTAAAGTAACAAGGAAAGATTTGAGGAAAGAGGTTTTTTCTGAAGACAGCAGACAAAACTAGCAATAAAAAATTAGCAATAATAGGTGAATGTTAGACTGGCCAAACACTTTTTTCTGCAATCCATACCGGCTTTAACCCCCCCCCCCCCTAAATTTTGGGCCAGCCTATAAGAATGTAAACAAAATGCATATAAACAAATTTTGATGTGTTTCATAAAGAATTTTTGTAACTCCCCTTCCCGGGGAAAAAAAAATCCTGGATCCACCCTTACCCATATGTTAAGAATGACATGGTAATGTATTAGATAAGTCGATTCATGTGGAAAGGGGAGGTTTCTTTTCTCTTTTGTTTTTGCGGCAAGAAAGTATTTTCGGAGTTATAGGTTGTTTTTTTTTCATTTGTACACTACTTTATAGTAAGAACCTGAATTATTGGATTGCTGATTACACCAGAATCTGTATTTTTTCCTCTGTTTTTATTATGTATTTTCATTTTCTATCTACATATTTAAGTGTTAACTCATAAAACAAAGCTTGAGCTCTCATGCTGTGTAAAGTGCGGTAAGGATGTACACGAAAGCTTATTCCTATTAAAGATTTTTTAATATGTCTTTACTCTTTTTTAGTGCGCTCTGCGCCTTTTAGACTGATTTTTTGAAAATCATAAAAATTATACACAGGGAGAAACTTTTCAAATTGGACTCTTGTTATTATATGACACTTGCTATTAGATATCTGTGGTCAGATATCTGACTAAATATGTTTATTCAGCCAAACAACGACCAATAAATTGTAAAATTAATTAGTTCTAAAAATTACTTGGCAAATTATTTCTAAAATTGACGAAAATCAAGCAGTAAAAAACTAGTTAATATCGGACTTAGTCCTGCTAAAGACTTTTGAGTATGTCTTCGCTGTCTTTTGATGCGCTTCGCGCTTCTCAGATTCATCTTCTTTTCATGGGGAGAAATCTTTTCAATTGGACCGTTGTTATTACATGACACTTGCTATTAAATGTTTGTAAAACTGAGTATCAAGCAGAGAAATTTTATATAAGAAAAAAAATCTGAAAATACTCATAAAAGTGAAAAATCTGAAAATGCTCATAAAAGAGAAAAATCTGAAAAATACTCATAAAAGAGAAAATCCTAAAATACTCATAAAAGAGAA
>JAQQPU010000628.1:47457-72776 GCA_029168905.1 Artemia sp. Kazakhstan ARC1039 | reverse complement strand
TTTGGCTTTGTGATGTAAAAATTACGAAAGTTCTTTATTACCACACGCAGATACTTAGTAGATTCTTCATTTCCCCTTGGGGCAAGCGGGCAACCCTGCTGCCAAAACAATAGTGTCTCTTTCACTCAGTCTGTTCAAAATCGCAATGACTAAAGCTGGTTTTACGAGGGAGCCTTACCGTTCACTTTCTAAGAAAAAAGGGTTCATTGCAGATACAATGTCGAGACTCGACAATAACCCTAATTATGCTTATCGGAAGCCAAAATCCACATGTTTTTTCCGTTCACAAGGAAGAAAACATGTTTATTTGCAGGGTTAGATAAGGAAAGGGATATAATCAGTTTCTATGAATGAAAATACAAGTAATGGTTAATAAATTGAACATTTTAGACCCGGAGCCTAAGTTTATAAGTGGGAGGGAGTTCAGCTCTTAATTTGTTTTGCCCAGGAGGGGTCCTTCCCCTCTCCCGTACTCTAATTCAATCGTAAGATATAAGCAAAAATTGATTGGAATAAAGAGCTATTACTTTACTCACGCTTTCCTAGGATCCTTAGCCAATATTTCGTCTTTAGGTGGGAGACGTGCACCCACCACAACGGGTTGCCATATTTTTAAGAAAATGTGGTGGAAAGAGAGCTGATTTGAATATTGTGGTTTTTTGGGCCTGAATACAATCCACCCTCTCTAGGGGGTGAAAGTTTTAGTTTTTTTTCGTCAGGACTTCAACCATGAGATGCTGTTGAATCTCAAACCAACTCTAAGGGAGGTAACAAACAATGTTCATTTTTTGGAGGTCCAGGGCCAATCTGAACTGTGGGTGAAGAGATACCATTTTTTTACTTCTCAAGGTATCAAACAAAAGATTTTGTCTGCTTTGAACCAAACTTAGTCAGAAGTAACGGTTAATGTCCTAGTTATGCCTTTTCAGGCCACAGAATCGATCTAGCCACTCTGGGAAGGAGGAAGGGAGGGTTGTCTCTAAATCTCAGGCGTAAGCACATTATCAGAAGGGGACGTCGGGTTCCCAAAAAAAACTGTCAGGAACTAAGAGCCAGGTTCATAGTTATTCCTTTCGACCTCTGTGGAGGGGGGGGGGTCAAAAATCCTATTTATCTGTCAACGTTTATCTGTCCTTTTTATCTGGCTGGCGAGATTTATTTAACAAAACCTAGCATACGACTATAGATATTATATCGGGTTTCCGTGTTTGATCGGGCCTCTGTGAAGGAATGGCTACATCTTACGTTCCACATCCTCAAGAGTGGTCTATGGAATCTGAATTGAATTTGATATGAATTAACAACTTGTAAATTGGTTGTGCCTTTAGAGGGGGAAAATGGGAATCTTGGAGAATTTAAATACTATATGAATTCCTATCTGAAACTGATTTTCCTTTAAAATACGTTTGGCCCATTGGTCAAGATTAAATTTCTGATACAATACTCTTGTCTGAGATAACACGGAAACTCAACTTCTGTCACTCTAACTCGACGTTCTTTGCTTGGGCATGCTGGTTGATAAAAAAAAGGTAAAACATTGACTTTATTTCAAATGAAATAAAACTGTCAGGATTCTAAGAGTTTTAATGCCAATTCTTCGTAATTTACCAACGAAATGTCCTCATTCTTTTTCTTCAATTTTTTACTGTCTTTCTTTTTCTGCTGCCCCATCAATTCATCGTCACTATCACTTGCTCGCCTTTTATTTCTTTTCTTAATTTGAGACACATTCTCTTCATTGTCACTTTCTGACTCCGAATTTCTTCCATAAATTTTATCTGGGTCAGGTAAGGAATCAATAATTTCCGATGTGTAAATATCATCACTCTCTTCTTCGACCTCAGAGCTTTCATTTTTCTTAGCTCTGGCAATTCTTCTACGTTCTTCCTTGTCTTTTAACCGTTGTTCCCTAGAAATAAAACTATTATTACCACAACCAAAACTGAATATCTACCGGAGGATAAGGCTCAAACATACTCCAGGGGTATTGGGTTCGAGCATCCCATGACAAACAAAATCAAATGAAAATATACAAAAGAAAATGCTCATTTGCAAACATACTAAAGGCATATTATTAGGCTACTAGAATTCTTTAATTATTTTTGTATCTACTTGGCAAGATTTGCTGTTCTGCAATCCAAAATGCACACTAAAAATTACTTGCATCTTTCTTTCTTTCTTTTTTACATAAAAGCTGCTCAATCAGGAGATATTTTTCCACGCCTTCAAGGCATGACAAACTAATTTTGTTGTCAAAATCCCCCTTCCCGGATACTTTTACAAGCAGAAGTATAAGATGAAAATATTTGAAAAGGTCAGTTAGTATCTTGAAAACCGAACGAGCTGCTGGAAAACAGTTTCGACCGAATGTTCGACCCATGGTTAATTTAAAGCGCATTGCATATAGGGTACAAATGAATGTAAAATATCACATAGCGTCTTATATTAAAATATCACAGCGATTTGTAGATGCGTATTTACATTATTAAAAGTTGAACAAATTACCAATGATCAAGATAAAAGATGATTCAATATATTTCGCTCATAGCCTAAAAAACTAAATTCTATAAACGAGTACTCCGTGCCAGACAGGGGCGTAGCTACAGTATTTTTATTGCTGAAAGGGGGGGGGGCAAGAAGGGGTGTTATTCAAGCGATAGTGAAGAAAAGTAACTATTTAACAAACACGCTACTAGGTGAATTACCATTACGCAATACATTATAAACAATATACACACATTAAACAGTCATAAATATAAGTACTGGTGCTTTGTTAAAAAAAAAAAAAAAAAATCTATAAGAATTACGCAAAGGTTTTTCTTTTGTAAATCAGAAGATAGGGGTATACATTTCCAGGGGGGGGGTACACTGAATATCGTTTTTATTTCTATAATTCCATTCACAAACAACGACCGGTCTCCTAGTACTGCATGATAAAACTGATAACAATAGAAAATGAGAATGGTTTGATACCGCTTATATGTGCACACAAAATTTATAAATTGTTAGAAAAACATACAAAGCGAAAATAGCGAGAAGTCAGAATTTTATTGTACATAGAGGCAGTTCTACATTTGTGAGTAGTACGTTAATCCAAAATGTAAGGAATAGGACATTATCAACGCTTATTAGGCATTTCAATGACATATAAGAGAATTGGAGTTTCAATTAAATACTGGAAATAAAATTAAAAATTAAATGATTCCTCGAGCAGATCTCCCTCTACCAAATTCCATGACCAAAACTACAACCGATTTGACCTATCTACTTATAACACGAAAATCATTATAAAAACCACTAAGTCTTATTTCTTTTTCAATGATTTCTTTTTCATTCAGGAAATCATATTCACTGTATATCTACATTCTTATTCTTCAATGATTCCTTTCTGTCTTATTTGCAGATGCAGAAAGTGTATTCAATTCCACTTTTGAAAGCTTTAAAACAAGATAATCTTATATTGAACTGATAGATTTCAAGAAGTAAAAACACCTCAAATATCAGGGAAAAATTGACTTGAGCAATTGTGGCGAAACAGGAATCGTAGAACATTTTTCAATTTTGCAGTTAGCTAGGCTCACATTTTTACTTGATGATAAGGTTTCGAAGGCAATATATTTGGAAAAATATTAATGTGGAACATATTATGAAGTATATTGGACCCCTATTTTTCTCCTTTTCCTTATGTTAAAAACGAGCACGGATTAATTAAAAAAAATCATTTGCTCAAAGTAAATAGTAAATTTGATACTTAATATGAGTAACAGTTTTAAAGCTACTTAATAAATTAATAGTTTTTTCCCCAATTATTGGGGGGTGGGGCAACTGTACCCCCTCCCCCTTGCCCCCCTTCAACAACGCCACTGCTGCCAAATGAAGCCATATTATTTATCTAAAAGTCAAGTTTTTTTTATGTAATGTAAAAAAGAACTATTCCCGCAAATAGCTTCACATAGCTTATTGTTGCTCTTTTGTGTATTTTTAGAAAATACCAAATATACCCATTTACACCCGGCACAATGTTTCTTGAAGACTCAGTAGGTTGTGATCGAACTAATACACTTAGCACAAATGCTGAGAACAAAACTTTCATTCAACTGTTTTTTGTCATCTTTTATCGATTCAGATGTCATATTTTGCCATCTAATAAAAGAGGCAATCCATAGCCGATTCGAAATGCGTAAAAACTACCGGTATGATTAAAGTGACAAAATTAGTTTCGAAAGTGGTAATCACCGAGCTCTACTAAGAAAAATAACTGCGTTAAATGAGCAAGGGTATACCAAAGTATGCTGTACGAGCGGTGTCCAATTATTCATTTAAGATGAAAACGTTTGTCAACCAAAGTTTTGTCAACTTAAATTTGCAACTCAAAACAACACTTAAATTTGAAACTTCTAAAGACGTTTATACATGTGTTAAATTAAAGCAAAATCAACCAAAGACCCTCCCCCTCAAAATTAAACTCTAGTCTCTTCAATCAGCCAATTGTATTTTGCCAAAAATCCCAAAATTCAAAATGACATTCAACCATAAAATGGCTTAATTAAATAAATCTAGTATTTTCTCCCTGGATATATCTCCTGGCATTTTTCTGTAAAAATTTACATCCCTTAAGTGAGCGTTGTCAATGGAATTACGGTAGCAGAGGAATTCTCCAAACTTCAGAAACAAGGCTCATTTCACTAATTCCAACTAGATATGGTAGTTTGTTAATTTTGACAGAGTTTCCCATCTAAATCTAGCTCATATTAAAATAATTTCGAATATACAAAAAAAAAACTTCTGATTCACATTATCTTGCTTATTGGTTTGATACAATCCTTCAAAACACTGAACAATCTAATACAGTTCTTAATTGATCTGGGGAAAGCAATGACCCAGTTGCGTTAGCAACAACGCAACAGTTGAAAAACTCCACAAACTTTCAATCAGCCACTTCTTCAGTCGACAGTATTTTGTCTTCTATCAGCAATTAGTCGCACAACTAGTCAAGTGGATAATATACTTTTCTTTCCATGATTAAGGTTTTTTATGAGCATTTTTCTCCATAACTGAAATTTTTTCGACGACAAGACAATCTTTCAACTGACGTAGGTGCAACAATTCGTATTGTGGGAGCAAAATTGAGACTTGGTTAATTCGTTCAAAATGAATCTGAAAAGCTGCTTATTATGCAATTTTTGCCTGGAGTCAAGGTTTTATCCAGGGGGGGGGGGGGGGGGTTGAATGACATTCAACCATAAAATGGCTAAACTGAATAAACCTAGTATTCTCTCCCTGGATATATCTGCTGGCATTTTTCTGTAAAAATTTACATCCCTTAAGTGAGCGTTGTCAATAGAATTACGGTAGCAGGAGAATTCTCCAAACTTCAGAAACAAGGCTCATTTCACTAATTCCAACTAGATATGGTAGTTTGTTAATTTTGACAGAGTTTCCTATCTAAATCTAGCTCATATTAAAATATGAGCCATTTTTTTTTTTTGGGGGGGGGGGGGGGGGTGGTCCGCCCCCCCCCCCCCCCAAAAAAAAATGTTTGTCTGGCTCGTAAAAATGTAAAAAAATGCATATAACCAAATTTTTGATGCGTTTTTTGTAACCCCCCGAACAGAAATACTTCTGTATGTAATGAAGATTATGCCCTAGGCACAAGAGAGACTAGTACCACCACTGTATAAATCAGTGGTCTACTAATCATAGCCATGATTTTCATAATATGTAGGCCTACATTGTAGTAACCAAATTTGGAAATTGTAAATGCTTTGTAAGGACAATATCAAAAACCATACTTTAGCTATTCTTGATAACGTCATGGAATCTTAAACCCGGCCCTCTCCTTTACTACAAAGATTCAAAAGCAAATTATTGGCTGGAGAATCAAACTCCTGAGTATTACAATTATAAGTGACCTCGGGTGGAAGGCTCGCATTTCAAACATAATAAAAGTATTTTTTTTTTCTCAAAACACCTTAACAAATACCCTTTCCTAGTTTTCCCACCTTTAGATATTTGCATTACTAATATTCGTCATAACATAATAACAAATCGGCTAGTCTCCTTTGATAATTTTCTTTCTTATTTACATAATTTAGGGGAATTGCCCTTGGGGCTGTGAACGATTATGTTGACCCCGAAGATTATTAATCTGCTTCAGAACATTTGTTCAACGTTTATGAACAAAATGACTATCTAAAAATTTGAATCTAATATCATGGGGCTTACGGGGGGGGGGGGCAAAGAGAAAGGAAGGGAGACTTTTTTGCCCTCAAACCACTTTGTTCCTTTAAAAAGGGATTATAACTTTCAAATTCCAACCAAAAGAGCCCCCTCTAAAGTTTCTTCTAACATCCCTTTAGGGAGAAGAGGCCATAGAAAAAGTTGTTTGGGCCCTTGTTGGGTCTGTTTTGTTGGGAACCAATATTTTTTCCTCTTCTGCATTGGGGTCTCCTAACCCAAACGACTTCAGGATACAAGTTTCCAACCGATCAGAAAAAAGGATTTATGGCCCTTTCTTGGGCCCTATTTTTGGGAGGGAGGTGTGCCACGAAACCTAATTTTTTAACTTTAGGTTCCACTTTGCCCAAGCACTTACGGCGATAAGTTTCAAACTGATCAAAGTAAGGTACCAAAAGCTAATTTTACGGTAATCATTTCCATGGTTTTCAAGGCAGGTTCTTTGAACAAATCTTTCTATAGCCATGATTTCCATGGACACCGGCAGGGGGCAATAATCCCCGGGAAACAGACATTAACAGATGTATGTAAATAGAAAATTGAGAAATGTTCCCACTTAAATCTTGGTGAAAACAAAGCTCCAGGTAGCACTTGTTCCCCCCTTCCAGAAATTTCCTGGCGGCTCTCATGACCAGCCCCCCCCCCTCCCACGCCTCACTCATCTCCACATTTTGGCCGAATAAGCATGATAAATTAATCTTTTATGGTACATAGAAAAAGATTGTCTGCAATAAGAGGGGCGCTATAACCCCGCATTCAACCATTTCACAGGCGTAGTCCAAAAATGTTCCCATGAATCAAGAGAAAATACAGGTTAATTGATTGTACATATTAATTTCTACCCTGTCCTCCTGCTTAGCCCCCCCCCCCCCCGCCAACTCCTTCTGTATTTTTCAAAAGCCTCACAAGGTAAAAAAAAATATTGAGCACAAAACACACTTTCCAAGGATTTAAGCACACTCTCCCTGCACACAAAAAGATCCACAGACCCTCCTCCACAAAAGCTGACGCGGAATTATACACCACTGCACTTTTGTCAAGCTTCAAGTGAATCAACTTTCAAATGAACCTTAGAAATAAATACGAATATTAACCGTTTATTTAATATGGACTAAGTGCGTCTTTAGGAATGAATGTGTATTTGTGCGTTATTGCTGCCTCTGGAAACGTAAAGCTCAATTTATAGTTTTGGATGATTTTAAATCGATTTTCTATCTCAGAACTTTCATTTGACGGCAGTATGTCAGCCTTTGGCCAAAATGGCCGTTTTGCACCACAAAATGACACAAAACGCTACTTTGCTGTGGGGTAATAGTTTTTGTTACTTATACAATAGGGTTCTATGATATACTGAATTTGATGCTATAGTCCTCATCAATATCACTCGCCACTTCTGGGATGTATTCCCCTTTAAAAAAAAAAAAAAATCAGGAAAATTTTCTGAGGCTCATAACTTTTAGGGGGTAACTTTAAACTTAATAAAACTTTAAACGCTAATTCTTTTGAGATACTTTTTAGAGTTTCCGTTGCTATTAGCACGAGTCGATCGTCAGTAGAGTTCGTTGCCACGAAACAGTCCGAATAATCGAACAGTTTGTTGCTTCTAACTGTTTGATGAAAAGATGCAGTCACTTTACACAGCACTTATAAACATTTTCTCTGATGTTCTCTTCGCTTTCCTATAGAGCGTTCACCTCACTTTCGTATATTTTTCTAAAAATTCAATAAGTCTCCAAGGACTACCTAGAAAAGCTCAGATCATTTTTCCAAATCCGTCAATTGCTTCCATTTCAGGGATCAAAGGCACATATACTTCTAATCCGAGACTATGCACCAATTTTGTCCACCACAACTTTTATCTGTTCTGGCAAGTGTATAGCTGAATATATAATCAAAGGTATTGGCCCATCTCCTCTTTCAACATAAGGTTCGTTAAAGCAGCACCGGAAGGGAGACCACCAAAGGCACATATAATACCTTGTTTTATTTTATTACGTCGAAAAGAATGAATAATTTGAAGCTCAGCAAAGAGCCAAGAATTCAGTTTCTAACGTTTTTGGCTATCATTAGGCTTCATTCTCCGTCGAATTAAGAAGTGAGGTGTTTGACAGAACGTTGAATTGGATTATCTGCAACAAGATCTATTCAAGCTGGTATCTTTCTTCAATATTGATCTTCGCTTTTCTAAATAACGTTCTCCTCCCATTCCTATGTACCACGATGTCACCGATCCTTATTTTATTATTCACTATCGATAATTTTTCCTGACAGCTTTGATAGGATATCCCCTGTAGTAAATCCTTGTTATTCCTGTCTGCCATATTTACATATCAAAATGTCACACACAAGAAAAACCCTTCGGCACTTTCTTGGCTGAAACATAATAAAGAGCCAACTCCAATTATGAGGCCGTCGCTCTATACTAGGCTTTTCCTACATTTAGCCATGTCTTGATGGCTACTGCAAAATACTTGATTTTAATTCAAGACACCGAAATGCAGTTTTGTCGTGAAAAAGTGCATTTTACTTTAATCTAATGATTTTCTTAGTCGGCTGAGCTCCTTTCAAATTTCTACGATAATCTCTTCTATACGAAGTGACTGGTAAAGAAAACAACAAATAAATAATACTGGGGAGTAATAATACACAACGCTCTTTACATAGTGACCCCAAATATACTTGTTTATACCTACTGATCAACGCTGGCTAAGACTATCAAGCCGTGTACTTTTTCTCCAAAAATACACATCGTACGCTGGAAAAAGCCTTCATCTTCTTAGCTTTAACTAAGTAAAGAGCGAACTACTATATTAGAGCTGTCGCTTTTTACCAGCATTCATCATAATAACATAGCGTCATATATATAACAATAATAAAGAAAAAACACCAAAAAAGGTGGTTTTCACGAAAAATTGCATTTCACATACAAACACATTTGCCGTTACAATGCAATTGGATTATATCTATAAGACAACAATCTCAGAAGAAGGTGAAATCCGAAATGGGACTTTTTTGTGCCTTCAAGACAGGGAAAAACAATTTTGATAAGGAAAGCTTCATTGTCAAACTATTTCCACAAAAGCAAGAAGAGTTGTGGCTAATTTTGGGAAAATATAAAATCTTATCCATATCTTGAGACAGAGAAAAGTGGATTGTACTAATCGACTTAGGCTCATTTTGGGAGAGCGGAGAGATTAGAAATCAGCGTTTAAACAAAATTTGTCAAAGATGGAAGTGATTACATTACCTATGCCGAGCTTTGATCTTTTCTTTGAACATTTGTTTGTCCACTTTGTCTTCTTCAAGAAGCACTTGTCTTGCTTTTTCAATGTTAATGCCACCCGGTGTATCTGCAGCCAGTGCAGATTCTTCATACTCGCGAGCAGCATCTGTCATTTTTTGGCGAGTGGCATCGAATTTCGCCTACAAAAATCATAATATAGTCGTAAGTGTAAAAACATAATTGAACCTAGAGTGTATACACATTATATTCCATTAAGCCTATAACTTTCACAAAAATAATAAGAAATGCATAGAAAATGCACCATCGATAGGATTCAAACCAGAATATCTGGTATATTGCTAGGTGTCATAAAGCATAACATTTAGCCAAGCAATTAGAGCCAACACCCTGTTGAGTCAGACTAAGCCAACACCCCACTGAGACAGAACAATCGTAACAATTTTTTTTTTGGTTTTATGATAGCACGAAAGGATGTTAATAGACTAAATATTTTAGCGGCAAAGAAATTTTTACATCGGGAGTTTGGACTCTCGATTTTACAAAAAGCAAATGATTAAACAGATTTATTTTGACTTGTGTCAATGTCTGTTTCCCTAATGAAGCAAGGGCATCCTATGTGTTAGATGTATATTTATACATTTCAAGACACGTGTTGTATATGACGTAAAACATGGAAAAAGGGCTTTTTACACGCTAGCTAGAATTTTGTTCCATCTGTTAGTTTTGGGGAGTTAATGCACGACTACATATTGTACGACTACATATTCCAGTAAAATAAACCATGCTTAGGGTCTATAATGAAATAACACACATAGAATAAGTTTTTTTTTTAATGGGATTAACAAGACATTATCAAGACAAAAGTTTGGTTGGTTCATTCAAAATACACCTTCTTCTAACTATCCTGGCAAAGTTTCCCAAACTTAAAACACTTTCATCCAGCTCACGTACAGCCTGTCTCATTATCATTCAAACTTAAAGGGATTCAGTAGGGTTATGTCCAAACGAGCTTTTAGACTTACATAGGGTAACATATCATACTTGGTACCTTATACATCAGATATTATTTATTCCGGTGGATATCAGAGCCGCGTGTACTACTGTACAATACATTCTCAGAACATTCATTCGTAAAAAAAGTGTTTTGTATGCTGTTTGTAGGGAGATAAAGTGATATGTTAATTATTCACAGAGCTTTCAGGGTTAACCAAAACAGAATTAAAGAAAAAAATGTTCTTTACAAGATACAGCAACTGAGACCTAATTGCAGAAGCAAGACACCAGACGCCATCAAAGCTCATGCACGCTCATCCTCTACCCAAGTCTGTTTCGAGCTACACTGAATTTCCGCCTCCTCCTGCCAATGAAGTTCCTCCTTCCTTTTGATCTTTTCAGGATATCTTTCCAGCCAGTTCGAGGATGTCCTGCTTTTTGCTTTGCCCCCAATGGATTGTCGAAAAACACAACCTAAACTACCCTAAGCTTTCGTTCGTTACAGCTCTAGAAAATGAGGCCAATCCACATTCTTTGTACAGCTTATTGTTTGATATATTAGCTTTCACACTAAAACGATATGATTCTTACTTTCACGACTTTAGATAGCTCATCTTCCATATAAAACTACTTTCCCTTCAGAACAACGTAAGAAAAAACTCTGTAGAAAATCTTTTCTTCTTCTTAAAAATACTACTTTCATCATTTGGCAGTTCATTCAAAAAGTTTAAACGTGAAAGATTGAGATATTTTTGTTATTGCGGAGTTATTGCAGCAGCACTACTTGCTTTCCAGGGGTCTAGAAAGCAAGTAGCACCCCTGTGGAGAACTTTCCGCGAGAAAATATTCCGGGGGAGGGAAAAGAGGGGGAAAAGCCTAGCACCGGTGCATCTCACGCACTGAAAATGAGAGACAATGAAAATCTCAGTTTATTACTGTAAGTACGTAAAATTTCTATTGTACATTCCTAAGCGTTATCAGAATTCCTGACTAGAAACATATAGTCTTACAGAGTAATCCTAACAATGGTTAAGTAAGGTACTTGGGATCATTCAATCAAATAGAATACTCAAAGATTTTTGTAGAGGGGGATATCCATCGCCATATCCAGGGGGTTACGGGGTTTGAACCCTCCTCCAAAATTACAGCTCGGCTCGTAAAAAAAGTGACAAAATGTTTTAAAAAAAGTTTTTTATGCGCTTTTAATATTTTGTAACCCACCTCAATCCGAAAAAATACCCCATTCTCCCAGAACCAAAATCCTGGATACGTTCTTGAGAATATCATATTTGAGAAAAAGCAATTCCTTGTGCACAATTAAATAATAAAAAAAACAAACAAGTTTTTTCAACTGAAAATAAGGAGCAACATTAAAAATTAAAACGAACAGAAATTATTACGTATATAAAGTGGATTACCCCCTCCTCAAAACCTCGCTCTTTACGCTAAAGTTTTTAGTACTGTAAAAAAAAACGTCTTATTGTTCTAATTAAACCGCCTTTGTGTTTCAGGAGTCATTATTAAAGAATTGGAACGAAATTCAAACTTTACCGTAAAGAGTGAGGTGTTGAGGAGGGGGCAATCCCCTTTATATACGTAATGATTTCTGTTAGTTTTAAGTTTTAATGATGCTCCTTACTTTCAGTTGAAAAAACCTGTTTTTTTATTTAATTCTGATCGTTTTTTAAATAATGCCAGGAAATCTGGTCCCATCTCCACGGAGAAAGCCCCTCCCCACAGAAATACCCTACATATAAAAAAGATTTTGTATAAGAATTCTGGCAAATTCCCCCAATGCATAAATCCCCCTGACAAGTTCACTCAATGGAAAATTCCCTTCCCATGGAAATTCCTCCGTGGAAAAAAAAAAAAAACAGCAGACAATTTGTCCGCCCACCCCCACCCGAAAATGTATGCACCCCTTTTTTAATTTAGCACCCCTTTCCAGGGATGCTAAGAAACGGAAAAAAGGGAACAGTGGGTCCGTCCACTTTGGAAAGTGATAAAGGAGAAAAAGATACTTAGAGCTACGTAAAAGTATACTTCTCTAAGAGTTGTTTACTTATTTTCTTGGTAAAGTGAAAGTAAAGACAGCCAAGGCGGATAGAAACTATAAATAAAGCCACGTCACCTGAAACACACCTGACCCTGACTCTGCCTTATTTGGCAATTGGAAACAACCTAAAAACATTCCTTTACGAGCTCAGAATTAGAGCTTCTACTATCTCAGGAATCTTGGAAGAGACTTGACAGGGAGTTTCCGATATTTTATCTCCCAATTTTCTTGCTCGTCCATCTGTTGTAGACTTGCACAGATTTTTACCCAGGGGAAATGCCAAATTACATAGGCGATTTATAAGCGCATCAGGTTACAACACCCTGGAAAATCTGGTTCTCAGTTCTTCAACTATACGAACGATTTTAGCACTATACTGCTTGAACTTGCGAGGCGAGCTATAAGTTGTGTTTTATGCCGTTGGTGCTTGAGTATGGTGATTGTGGTGCGTTTTTTGTCCGGATCTGGGAACCGCATTGGTAGTTAAATTTTTGGATTCCTCCCAAAAGAACTCACTGGAATTAACATAGCGTTTCAACACTTCCCACTGAAGGGACGTGGAATGTGTACCTTGACTTCACAACTGCCACGCTACTGCTTGTGGTACTTCTAACGCCACAGCAGAAAATACCACTCCTACTTCAAATGCCTTATTTCATATTATAACACCACACATCAAGAAACGAAATGCCAAATATTTATTATCTCGAAAAGGGAGTGTTACTTGTCGGAGAGAACAAGCGCTACCATGTTCCGTCAAGAGCAGCCACAACTGGTGTAAATCTAATAGTGTAACACCGTAAATCATACTGCCACAAAAAAATGTTTCCATATACATAATAAACAGTGAAGGGCAAAGAAAAGAAAACAAGTGCAGGCAAATAGAATTAATAATCTAAAAAGTTCTTGCTTAAAAGAGCTTTGTCCTGGAATTCCCATGCATTTTAGATTTACTTATATTTTTGTTGTTAGTCAACTTATATTTTTGTTGTAAAGAAATTTTAACATTTTTCTTGAATTTTCTTCATTTTTTATGTTTTCATTGCAGTAAAGTTGAACCAATTTCAACTCTTTTTAATGTATAATTTTCTTGCGCTACGGAAGGCTATGTTAAAACTTAAGCTCCGTATTAATCCATAAGATAGCTAGCAGGAATGGAAAACGTTGGTTCTGTCAAACCTAGAACTGGACCTATATTTTCAGCCTAGAAACAGAAAGGTCTAGCACATATTTGCTCTTTTGATTTACCAGGCGCTGTGAACCTTGAAGTTAAAAAAACGAAAAAAAACGTATCTAGAAAAGCAGAAAAGTTAAGAAACAAAATATTGAGTTAATTACATTGCCCTCCTCATCAAACGTCATTTTTACGTTTGTCCTCAAGTTCTTTTTCAGAATCTTTTTAGCGGCTGATTCTTTCGTTATAATCTTGTTCTTCTTTTTCTTTTCCAGATCTACTGGAATTTCTGGTACGTCCATTAGATCATGATTTCTTCTTTTTACAACCATTATATCATCAATCTCATCATCAGTATCGCCAACTCCAAAATCAAAAGTCTTCTTTGGTGCTTTAAAACTTGTTTTAATGGCGTAAACTGATTCAGCTATTGGTTGATCAACAGGTGTAGTAGCAGCAGGAAGACGAGGCAGTAATTCTTTCCGTTTCAAAAATCGCACTCGAGGAGCCACAGCAAGTCCCATAGATCTAAATAAAAAATAACATATATTAAGAACAATGAAAAAAAAAACCGAAATACTATAAGAATAATTATTGTGATTTGATAGAATAATTTTTTCTTACTCCCAAATTCGAGTGACAAACATAATTCCAACAAGCCACTCAAGCAAACCCAAAACTTTTGGAACAGACACATTACAACCTATACTTGTAGAGTAAACATAAATTATAAAAAGAAAATAGATGTAAGAAAAATGTAAAAAATGAAACAGGTAAGGTAGAAATGTGAAATAGAACAATCTTGAAATTAGCTTAAGATTAGAAAAGTCATGAAGAATAAGGCGAGTCAGTTAATTTACCATAAATATGTTTCTAGATTCAATGTAAAAAGAAATGGCATTATTTTTTGGCGTGTTATGTTCTAAATAAGAAAAGTCATCATAGAAAATGATGAAAATGAATTTCAACCTAGACGCGATTTTATGTCAAAGATTCCAGCGAACGATGACACTATCGATATATGGTAATTTCTTTTCTTTAAGAGCTATTGCCGCATGGGTACGCTCAATTCTAGGAGGTTGTCCTAAATTTATCATTTAAGTGGGCTATCTATAATACTTTTAGAAAACAGTTATCACTTCCAGATTTGAGTTGAAGTTGTTGTTTATGGTGTCGTTACAAGTGACACAGTCAAATATACATGAAGAATTTCCTCTGTCAGTTATTTTATTTTTTCAATTTGAAACAGAAAATTATAAACGCGGCTCGAGAACTCCTTGAACTTCATACACATAAATGCATGATTCATATGTATTTGAAGTTGTAAAGTCTTTACTCTTTAAACTAGCAGTTTTGCTTTTATTTGAAGAGTGATTACTCGAAACAAAATTTTTAAAGGGCCCCCGGGACTTATATAATAATAGATATTTATCGTTGTAATCAATTTAAAGCATTTCAATTTAAAATTGCTATTAAATATTCTAATAAATAAGTTATTTTACATGAAGGTAAATAGCGGCGTTGAAATTCAAAACGATATAGATTCGCCCTCAATATATGAAAAGCTGCTATTCCGCTAAAGTACTCTCTTTTTAAGCTAGCTAGTACTTTGCCACATTAGGTGTTTGTTTTTTTTTCTTTTCGAAAAAACTATGGGCAGTAACAGGTGAATAGTTCCTAGAAATCAGCAAACAGAACAAGAACAACACAGAATAAGAACAGAACAGAAACAGAATAAGAAAAGCAAAAAGAAAAGAAAGAAAACACAAAATTGACTAACGAAGAAAACTAGAAAATTGACCCGATATGGGAGTGAAATTTCTATATTTGCGAACGAAATTGTTCCCCTGGAAAATTTGAAGCCTTATTTTGCCTCTTCCATAACAACATGAAAAAGTGGGATTACCATTGAGTTTAAGAAGGAAGATATCGTCGCTACAATGTCCTAACAGTCCCATTCAGGGACCTGCTGTTGCAACATTAGAGGTCTTACATACTGTTTACCCATTCAAAATGTCAATTTTACAATTCAAACTATAGTTATTTTATAAGATACAAGTACTTAAAAAATTGAAGTTGTCACGAAAATCGTAAAAAAAAGATACTAGAAGGATGTGATAATTTGAAATTTTGCAGGGGCTAAATTATCTCTACCTATTCCCTTGATACCAAATTTACAGAGAGAGCATGACGTACAGCTCTTGGCAGCTTATGGCCAATGTAACTCTTTGAACCTTGAAATGTTAAGACCTAACCTATTCAAAGTTACTGACAGTAAATTTAAGAGGATTTGATACTTTAAACATCATTTTGTGAGCCTCAGCGTCAGCTGACTCTCTCAAAGGCAAAGGGTCCATTAGCGAATTCTCCCAGGGGACTACTTGTATCATTGAAAACAACTGAGAATTTTTGATTTGACTATGACATTTAACTGAAAAAAACAATGGAATTCTGTCGGCAAAATTTTAAATCAAAGTGAGTAGCACCACAGAAAATTTGAAGAGCTGTCAAATTGATCAATATGATATTTATTTTGAGGTGATTTTGGACATTTTCCTAGCAGGTATACTAGAACGTTTTTAGGGACAACCCTTTCCTGAATTTTAAAAAGAAAATCCTACTCCGCTTGATCTAAAAAAACAAAATTTACACTTTCTAATGATATAAGTTTCTCTAAAACTAAATATACCTTTCTCCAGCACAAAACAAGAGAAGTTACAAGATTTTTCTAAGATTTCAGGAAAAGTAGATGTCGGCTTTTAGTTTTCTGTCGTTAATTCGGATCGCTTATCCAAGCTCTACAGGTTATGGCAAGACCGCCCAGTCAATTCTAAATAGTTTGGCCACACAAATTGAAAAAGTTTATAATGGACAAGATATGCTGACTCTTTATGGTATCGAATCCCCTTAAGAGGCACAATGTCCAACGAATTAGACGTTTACCAAGCTTTCCTAAAACTGATTAAATTATTCAACAAATTTAGCTCAAAAACCTTAATGCATACAAGACAGTCCCCAATTTCCGTTCGAAAGCATCTCATCTTAAAGGAAATAGAGAGTGGATTCTAAGAAAACTTAAGTACAATTTATAGATCTAGTTAATAGGTATTTGCTTTAGGTCTCCTGTAACAACCATGTTTAAGATAAAGGACAAAATAAAGAAAAAGCCACAAATAAAATAAAATACTTTGCAAAGGTCTCCAGATACAATTTGTTAACATGAAATACTTCTTCGTCTTTAATAAGGAAACAAAAATAAAGACAAACTCAGCTAGAACGAAACTTACGAATTGGATAGAGAAAAAAATCTGTAAGCACGTAAAAGATAGCGGACAAAATAAGAAAACAATATAGACCGAAAAAAATTCTTTTCAAAGGCCTTCAGGTCTAGCTTGTCTGCGTTATATACTTCTTTGTCTTCATACGGAAAAAAAACGATCCGCAAGTAATTAAAACTAAGTTAACATGAAAATCACAAACAAGACAGGGAAAATAATTATCTTATTTTAGATAGAGGAGAAAATAATGGAAAAGAAGCCACAAATGGAACAATATACCTTGCAAAGGCCTCCAGGTCTATTTTATTCACATCAAATACTTCTTTGTCTTTCATAAGGTAAACTGATTTAATGTAAGTAACAAACGCACGCTGTGCCATCTGTTTCATCTCAACATCTTTGGCCAAAATGGCTTCTAGTTTGCGCTGCACAGACGTCAACTTTTTTGGATTCACCCTGTAGAAGTAGTAGAGCATTATAAACTAGATGGCACTTTAAATGACGGTTGTGACAGAAACAAAACCAAAGGTTTCCATTCTTTTCTGACTTGTCACCTCATTCGTGGCAAGTTAAGGGGCTCAGAGACGTCTTTTGGGATGCATATAGCCTAACGTCACCTGTTTCTTCTTTTTGGGGGGGGGGGGCGCCCGGGTGATTTGGCAAATGGCAGAAATGTTTGTCACAACAATAATAAATAGGCGAAAAAACTGGGACATTTCGTGAGGGAGAGGGGCTAGACCAGATACATAACTCCATATTTTCCTACTTTAAAGAGTATATCTAAAACGTGAAAAGCACATTCTTGGGGATATGTGTAAAAAATGCTGACTTCCCAAAAATCAGAGGACGTAACTCAGGTTCTCAAAATAAAAATGATATCTTTTAGCTGAACTTTCACTTCAATGTTTATTATGATTCGAATAAGAAGACATCGATGAATTGCGTAGTGTAACTAAATAATTTTGTTTCATTAAGGTATATAGTACATAAGCAGGTACATGCATGTTTGATCCAGGGGATGTGGTCTATCAAAGACTTTTTATAGTAGGTTGGGGGGTGAGGACACATAAAATGTGCATTTAAGCCACAATCTTCCATTTTGTCAGGGAGTCTTGAGAGGGCATGGACCCCTCCCCAATCTTCAGGTATGTAGTGTATACAATTATCTCGGATTGTCTTTGACTTATACTATAGGTACTGAAATACTTGAGTTCCAAATATCAGCCAATTTTCCTTAGACTCCTATGAAGCTAGATGCCTTACAACTCCAAAAAGGCCTTTGCAAATATGACCAAGAGATATTGGCCCACTAGAGAACTTTCAGAAGCCCCATAGTTCTTTTCGAAAAAGTGCAAAACAAGCCCTTTGTTTTGGATAACCCGTTGATTTGTTTGAAGGCGTAAAAAATTGTGAATATCCTATCAAATTCATATCTTAAGAACAAAATACTAGGGAAAATAGACTTGCTCGATTTTACTGATAGGAATCTTTTTATCCTCAAGTCTTTTCATCATGCCTTCTTCTTCTTCTGGAGTAATAATCAATAATGATTCTCCTGACTGAGTGTATCTAGCAGTACGTCCAGCACGATGTATGTACGCATTTGCATCTTCTGGACAATCCAGTTGTACTACCCAGTCAACAGCAGGGAAATCTAGAACAGAAGATGGTAAGAAGAATCAGCAACATATTCATTTGAAAATCATACTTGTATGTGGGGGGCGGCGAGGATCTTCGGCGAGACAAAGTTTTACTTAATTCTTAACAAAAATAAAATTCTAATTACCTCAATTTCAAACTTGAACTTTCTAGGATGTCTTTCCAGTTTAAAAATTCAAGCTTACTTTACAAAGTAACATTTGATTCTCAATCATTTGTTTTGACTTTGAAACTACTTTCTTCATCAAAAAAAGCAATCGTACACTCCTCCTATCTAGTAAGGGACATATTCCCAACAATAAATTAAGAACATTTTTAAACTTTCTTTCCAGGCTTTGTTTAATAAGTTTGACATAGGGTTACGGATTCAAGGAATTGCAGAATAGCGAATAAAGCTGATATAGCTGCAGAAAATATATTGAGCGATTTTTATTATTTTGACTTTTCAAGTTAGCAATAAATTAGCAGCTCTAGTTAAACATTTACGGTTACTGAAACGAACAAACTCCTTTCTTTTATTTCATATTTTTCTTTCCTTTCCTGTTTAATTCTGGAGAAGATTTAGTCTTCGAATGTCTACACCGCATGAAACCTCAACCGTTCATGGGCCCACTCAAAGGTTGGGTCAGGGCGTTGGTACCGAGAGGGATGATACAACCTCTTTTATGCCCGTTAAAAAAAAGAATTCACTTTGTTGAAACGACCCTTCAGTTTAAAAAATACGAAAGCTGTCCCAACTTCTGGCTAGACTCTTTCAAGCGATCAGTTTTAGAAGTAAAGGATAAAATAAAATGAGTTTTAACTGACCCAGGCCTCTAGCAGCTACATCTGTTGCAAAGAGGACAGCATGCTCTTTCCTACAGTATTCGTCGTAGGCACTCATTCTTTTCAGTTGATGCATTCCACCATGCAGCTGCATTAAACTATTTCCTGGTCTCATCCGACAAAATATTGAATAGACAAAACGAACCTATAAAGAGGAAAACGAATTTAGTAAGTTTATGGCATAACAAGCATTCCAATGGGACTAAATATATATTCCAAATGGGTGAAAACCTATAATTGCCATGGCGATACTTCTTTCCTTTTCAATTTTCTCTTGAATAATGATCAAAGTCAGAAAGACTAAACTGGTATCTGAAGTGTTCATTTTTGCATGTGTATTTTTAAAGCGAAGAGCAGACCAATAAATAAAGAAGAAGGAAAAATAGCTGAAATCGTTTTCAAACGAGTATTACATTCAGCCTAGAGAATATAACTCAGTCCACCATAACGAAAATTATTCACGTAACATCATTAATGTAAAAAAAAATAGTTGTCCAATTTGAGTTTCAAATTTGAAAAATAACTCCAATTGCTAATCAAACGATCATAATTTTATAGGTTTCAGTTATTACGACTACCCAAGACGTGAGTAGCATCTCCACCAACGACAAAATATCTACCCAGAAGCCGATTTGCCAATAGAGCAGCAGCAGGGAAAATTCAAAAAGAAGACCGTTTTCTTATTTTGACTGTAATTTAAGACCATTAAATAGAAAAAAATGTCTAGAATTCATGTTATTTTCCAATTTTCCTGAACATGGAGATGGCAATGTTTTTGGGCTACAATGTTAGACCTTACGAACGTGTTAGCAGTTTATTAAAATTAATAATTAGTCGTTTGAATTTTCCTCGTCAAAAGGCTTGGGCACTACATTATGAAAAGTATATCATCATAAAAAGGGCCTATGCCTCTCTTATAGCAGGGATTCTTAACGCCTTTGCTGAAATTATTACTAAATTTTATTCCAAGCCAAGAAAAATATAAATTCTTTCAGAACCACACACTTTATTCAGCAAATTGTTATCTTAAAAGTCTCTGACAGAGGACAAAACCAATCTTATGTCGCCCCTTACGGCATAAAGACACACTTTTGTCTAGAGCCTTAGAGCGTTATTTCAAAACAACTTATTTCTATAAGAAACATGCAACGTATTTTTTTTGAAACTGAAACCTTTTATAATTCTTGTGTATGTTTCATATTTCTAGGGTACTGTAGTCCTCAGTCACCCCCTAACAGGCCCATGACATTGAAAGGCCGTATTGGCTTTGCAGACACCACTGACTATGTTGAACCACTGCAAAAAATCTCTTAGCTGTTGTCTATCATTAATGCAACGGTGGAGATGATGTAAAATAAAATATTTTCATCAGATAGATATTTAACGAAAAGTTAAGGTGCAAGCTTTGACATCTGTAGTTTCTGTTTTTTGAAGAATACAATTGGTCAAATTCGACTCAGAAATATATTTAGTCTTTGATAACAAACTAATTTTGGTCTTCTTTTTATAAAACAATTGTTTTTTCATAAAATTTTTTAGACTGTTATCTCAGAGTAACACTCACATATTGATTGACTCTTATCTCATCTATAAATTCAAGGGTCGATGAACTGATTTGCCGCTAAAACACCAAACATTTAAAAATAGGGCTTGCCAGAATAGTTTCTCAAAATCCAACTAATGCATCGTCCACACGATTTTTTTGGATTTACAAATTTTGGAGATTCTGTTTCGGAGCGTAAAAAGCTCGAATAAAAGTACAAACGTTACTTAGCTGTCCTAGGAGGGATTCAATCAAGAGCCTTTTCCCCGCAGAATGCGAATGATTGGACTAGACATGCAGTTTTTGTGTTTTGACGCCCTCCACCCTTAAAGGTGGAACCTGTGTATACCAACAATATAATAAGTGCCAATAGCGTTTACATAGGTTCAACTATGCAAACGTAGCCGAACTATTATGTCTGGAAAATCAAATTATAGTTAACTTTCAGGTTTAAAATTAAGAATATATTGGTGCCCTCCCCCCAATAGCTACTGCTTCCCTCGCCTCAAATAATAAAGAATAGGGGCGTTCATCTTTTCTATTTTGCAACACTCTTGTGAAAACAAATTTCCCGATCATTAACCATTTCTTTCAAATAATGTAAATAGAAAGTATTAAGGAATGAGAAAAATAAAAAGAAACATACCTGTTTACATGATGTGAGGAAGACAAGCACTTTGCTTTTTTTATGAGTTGTGACAAAGGACCAAAGCACATCTAATTTGTGATGCAGCTCGCAAATTATATAGCTTTGCTTCAGAGTTTCCGGTGTGCTATATTTGGCATTCTCATGAACCGATACGTACACTGGATCCTTAAGACTCAACCGGGCTAAATCTTTGACAGACCTAAAAGGAATATATCCATTATATTCAGCCTCGTAAATTAAAAGATTTGAAATTAAAAGTTTCATGAGGAGAAGGATATGATGGAATGTAGAAAAGTAATATTTTTTGGATGCAATAGCATCTTTGATTTTGACACAAATTATATTGGTCACTTTTGAATAGTCCCAAGATAAGCTTTTCTCGTTAACACTTATCCCCCTGAACGGGTATACTAAAAAGAACGTTCATTTCTATCGCCTTTTCTCTGTTTTTCAACACAATAAAACAAAATATGTTAAAAGAAAAAGGAAGTTCTATCTGCACGGGATGTGGGAAAGAACAGCAGACTATACCAGAGAGGCTATATCCAATAAGTAAAAAGAGCAAACTTGAGATAAAAGAAAAATGTACATTTGAAGATGAATACCTTGAATCAGCATGGTTTGAGATATCGATTATGATCAGTAAAATGTTTAAGTGGAAAGACGAGAAAAATATTTCAATATATCCACACATTGGGAGGATCAAAAATCACATGAACTATCCTTAGAATCAAAGCCCCAGAAAACTTTGTCAAAATAAAATTTTAGAATAGTTAGACTCAGCGGTTTCTTATGAATAATGCTTGCGTTTTATAGTCATGAGACGTAGCCTATAAGTGAATTATAAATGAGAATATAAGCAAGTGAAAAGAGAATAATATAAGAAGAAAGCGAATAAGCGGGTTCTCGTGAGTCTTACAAGGGACTTGGGCAAATACGCAGTCACAGCCACAGCTGCAACTATGCAAACGACAGATTCCGTTCAGACGAGTTTCAGTTCCAGGCAGAGCAAAAGCTAAACTTCGATGATCTCGCTAACAGCAAAGACTGAGAAACTACCACATAGCTTTTTTGTAAAGACAGTTTATACCCTCTTCTCCGTGTTCTATCCCTAATTAATCAAGAAAGGTAAAGAAAATTTCAGCTAGTAAAATAAAACAAAAAGGAAATTTAAAAGTTCAACAAATTTTACAAAATTGAATACAGTTTTGTGGGTCATTATGCGCTATGGAAGTATGCTTAAATTCAGTTTAATATAGGCTTATAGGCAGAAGGTAGGTATTTGTCTTTTTGATATAGAAAACTTAGCATCCATTCAGTGAAAAAGTTACACCAATCGTTCCAGCTGTAATGTTGATTCCTGGCTTCACCCGAAATTACTTTGGTCTTGTTGAAGGGCGCAATCCAAGTTACGAGAACAAGAAATTTCCAGAATAGATATTATTATGTCGTACGTTATTGTAGCCCTAAGTCATTTTTCTGTCAATTCTTATAACCAGGGTCGCAAAAGAGAAGTTAAAAACATGCATATGTGACAAAAAATTACCTGACAGGTGTCTTTTAAAAACACTAGTTTGTTCTTTACTGATGTTTCCCATATAATAAACTTTGTATCTTATTTGTATATTTTCTTCATCAAATTTAACGGTTCTTTTTTACTAGGATGAGAGGTTATCATCAAAGTTGAGAAAGAAAGAAAAATAAATTATCTTTGTAAAAAGTAGCAAAATCTTCTATTGTATCACTCAAAACATACTGGAGACTATTGTCTTCATTTTCGTTCACTTTAAATGGTTTCCTCGATAACGCTATAATATCACTAGTAAATCAATTAAACATAGCAGGCGGGGCATTAAAGTCCAAGTAGCACGTACTCTGCCAATTCAGCCAAAGTGGAATAGTCGCAACAAGGTCTAAGTCTTTTCAGCTGTATACAATTTTGAATTTTGTGATTGACAACATTCATTACCGAAAGTATCTCTTTCGACGAAGCTGACTGATCAGCAAACATGGAATTCAAAGAGCTGCTTGAGGAAGGTCAAACAAAAGCCTATGATTTAGCCTGTCTTTGTAATTGTTAACACTAAATCAGAATATTTCTGCAATGGAAGCACGCCTGGAAGCAAATTTTGCTGCTGAATTTCCCATGCGCTCTGGTCATGTTACTTCAGAAAGAAATATTGTATCTCTTGGAAGCATGGCTTCATAGATACATTCAGGCAAATTTGAGAAGAGCCGACATTGGCCTTCTTTACGAGCGTAAGATTTGGAGGCAGGTTTTTGAGCCCCTCAGAAGCCAATAACTTCAGAAAGCTATGGCAACGTCAAAGAACTTCCTTTCTCTCCAAGCTCAACTTTGATGTGTTGCGAAAGGCAGATTTCATACCCAAAGTCCACTTCAGTAATAGACAGAATCAAGATCAGCTTCGAGACTGGTATCAATTTAGACTACAATTTTCCTAAGAATTCGCTTCAATCAGATAAAGCATAAAATATTTGAAATCTAGTAGCAGATGAAAATGGTCAGCAAAAGCTTTTTTTTGAAAAAGAAGCTTGGTTTTCCAGAACTCACCCTAAATCGTCTTCAAAACAGCAAGAAAAACTTATTTACTTTGTGTTTTTACATCTCGATGTTTACTATTGGCTCCTAACATCGTTCAGTGACAACTGCTCGATTAAATGTGAAGATAATTATAGATAAGAATCTGGCATAGCTTCTACCATTCTAGATCATAAAAACCAACCTTTGAGGCATTGAGGCAACCTTTGCCGCAATCAGATCCTTCATTTTGTCACTTGGGGGAGTGGTATAACTTTCATAGTAAGTAGTTCGGCACATACACGTCACAGAAAACCACGGGGAAATTTTGACACAGATGGCAGTAGCTCAAGCCAAGTGTTTAATGTGCAAAGATGAAGAGAATGGCATATACATTCGAATAGGCTAATGTATGGGTTTCTCAATTTCCATTTGTCGGGTTTACAGAGAATTATGAAGAGAGCGAGATAGTTTTGAAAATTAACGTTTCAAAATAATGTTGTTTGAACAAGAATGAAGCATCGATGTCAGGTAACTAGGACATTGACGGAGTAAATAACTTCACCTACCTAGTTTTTTTTTTATTTAGCAATTGGTTGGAATTACATTTAGTGTGCATAAATTACTACGTGTCAGTAGTGGGTTTGGAAATTTGTTGTAGATCAAGTCTGCAGGAATCCTCTCTAGTTAATAAAGGATAATAGCATAGTTTCTACTTTATGGAGCTGTACTGTACATGTTAGTGTAGACCTAGTAAGGGGTGACCCATGTTCTACGTTAAGCCAAATCTTAAAATCAAGTATTGAGAAAAAGTGTATTATCAGGTATATTGTAACTTTTAGGGTGATAAGAATATGTAACTTTCGTCAAGGTTAGGGTTCAACCTTCCAAAATTAAGTTGCACAAGAAAATCTGTTTGATATTTTGCTTTTTAAAGCAGGTTGTTCCTTGAACACATGAACAGATTTTGGGAAAACCACATCAGTGAGTGATAAAACAACAAATAGTACTTAAATTGAACCACTGGAAGATTTAATGTTATTAAATAAAAAAAACTCTTTTTAACAATTAATTAAAAAAAACTTTCCGAAAAATGAGTTTTTCAAAGAAAAGTAAAGGCCA
>JAQQPU010000628.1:7710-27299 GCA_029168905.1 Artemia sp. Kazakhstan ARC1039 | reverse complement strand
ATATATATATATATATATACCTATGGTGTGCAGTTTTTAAGGGATAATTATCATTCTTAAAGTCTAGCTATACAAAAATTAAGACTGAATGAAAAGGTAGAGACTGAGAGGGGAACGTAATCACGTTCCCTTCACGTTAATGAGAGTTCCAAATATGATATTGAAAAACAAACAGAAACTAAATTTTTAAAAAGCAGTTTTCCCAAATAAAGAAACAACAAACAGACATGATCATACATATATGAGAAGGGGTGCCCACTCCCTTAAACTCCCCCATTCTTAGTGCTGAAGCGTGACCAATGTTTTCCTTAAAGCATGTTAGAATGTGAAAAATATAGTCCGTTGAAATTACAAGTATATCATCTGTCAATTGCATTCTACAACATTTTGACTAAAAATCTGATTGTCAGAAGCAAATACAACTAAATGACTTTCTTTCTCAAAACATTGTGATAAAAAGAAAATTAGACTTTTATTATACTGTTCTTGCTTTAGTCCTGCATTTTGTAGCATTGAGATGCAAGAATCAAACTTTTGCATCAAGATTACGGAAGTCCAGGGGGGTAGCCCCACTTATTTATAGGATAATGTTTGAAGCTAAAATGTTGTTCATAAATTTCATTATAACCACTATAGTTTAGGATTTTTCAATTGGTGTAAATAGTGATGCTTGCAGAAACAGCTCCTTATTAATATATGCGTAATAGCTTTACCTTTCAACCTAGTTCTGCCGAACAAGATTCTACAAATTGCTACTACACAAAGACACTTCAACTTCAAGCATCAAAATTTCTATAAAAGATTTTTGAAGCACTCTACAGGATAAGATTCTACAGGAATCAATGTATGGCTTTGTAGGTTCAGTATTAAAGTAAACTAAAGTGAGAAGATTAGCAGAGACCAATTTCAATGAGAAGCATAAGTTTCTAACAATGATGGTAACTAAGAACCCAAACAACAACCTGGATTTTATTCATTTTTGCCTTGAAAAAAAAAATGTTTGTTCTACTACAGCAATTGCTACAATATCATGGCCAATGCATGAATTAAATCATGGCCAATGCATGAATTAAAATCTAGTACAATGTACTAACGATAATTTTTAGTATAAATGTACTAAAAATGAATAATTTTAGCTATGTTGGGTATCATCACTCTGAAAAAGACAAGAGTTTACCTGATTGATTTAACATGAATTCCTCTGCATAGCCTACTAGTTCCACCATAAAAAAAAAAAAAAAAAATTTCCTTGAAAAATCCTTACGTTTTCATATTGAGAGGTAAGTCTTGCAATTTCTGATGTTTCAATCTGTCCTACTTTGATTCTCTGCTTATATATCTTTATTTTCTTCTTTCCTGTCTTCTGTCCCTCCATTAGATAGATATCTGAAAAAAAAAAAATACACACAAGTTAATATTCCAAAAATACACAGAATCCTCTTTCAAGCAAAAAGAGTATGGGGTATTCTTATAAGCGCATTTGGATATTTCTCAACACTAAAACATTTATTAAATATACAATCATTAGTACCCTATTCATATAATTTTAGTACACTTTATTTTTATAAAACTCTATTATGTTAAATCACCATCTTTCCCCTTGTTTGCTTTTGAAAGAATAGATGAATTAAAATTTCGATTTTTTTTTTGTTTTTATTAAACACCCTATCTACTGCAAGATGCAATAAGACTTTTATCTGTGACTGTCCACTCTTTATTTTAGGTCATTTCTGTGCAATTTTCAGTTTGAATCTTACCCTTTACTTCAGCAATGAAAGTTACACCATCAAATTCAGCATATCTTAGATTGCATAGAGCAGATATTTCAAGATGATCAACTATGAATGTTGTACAATTGCAACACTAAAATCAATTGTAAGAGTAGCAATTATTATGTTTGGAAAGACTGTTGAATGGGAACCAAATGGTATACTGATATATTGGGTGGCAAATGCATCACATCTCTGAGAAAGCTGCTGAAATCGTGAGCAACAGAAATCTTCCAAATGCTACAGAGCAAGAATTTTGATATTAATGTTGAGTTCAGAATAGGACCTAAACTGTATTATCACCCACACATCTTTCAAGACTATAGTTGGGGTTGTTGTTTGCTTCCACAAAACCCTAATAGAATATGCTAGCACAACAACAGTTAGCATTTCCTCTGAAGCCACTAGGCCAATTGTAAATTTTTACTGACCTATATTGTCTGAGAAGCAATTATTTACCCTAGAGAAGGAGTGGAGGCATAGGGTTGGACAGTGGCATACAAAAGGTGTTCTAATACTCAGGCGGAATTTCAACTTGCCCCCCCCCCCTATTTTTTCGATTTTTTACAAACTGTTAAAGATACAATTAACAAAACTAATTTGAAGAACAAACAAAATAAAACATTTTAAACTTAATAGTCCTATTAACATTAATGTTATAATAATTGAGATTATTATACATGGCAAAGTGATTAATCAGTTATTAAAGAGTGTGTATTAGAAAGAAACAGCTAATTCAAGATACTACCGCTGCAATCCATGTTAAAACAAATAGGAGATGGTAATGAAACTATTTTGAAAGCAACGTTTTGTAAAGATCAAATTTTGTCATTCCCTACCAGGATGGCACTCAAGGCAGTCCCCCCTCCTACATCACTGGGGATGGAAACACCTTTCCAGATCTAGATTTGGGTTAAGTTATAGCACCATTTCTGAAGGATTTATTTGTCAAGTAAAAAAAAAATATGAATCAATTAAATCTTTTGAGTTGAAGGGGAGGAGAGGATGTAGGTTAAACTTTAAATATCAGTAAATTTAGGGAAGTTGCAATTAATATGCTAGCTAATAGATAAGCATTACACTTGATATACCTTTCAATACTCTTTATAAATATACTGATCAATAGCATTATAAACTCCCTTTTGAGTCCTAAAATAGGCTTTTATTCCTTTTTTTCAACTTTTGTTTTATTTATTAGTTATATTCAATTTTGTCACAGTAAATTTAAGTCACAAGACAGAATCAGATAAAAAAAAAGAAACATAAGGAAGACCTTTGGTCAACTGGGTCTCTGTCTACCAGGCACAATCTTATCAGCAACAAAGAAGAGGAAAATAGGTAATCCAATTAGCTGATCATTTGGCATCTTGCCCATAAAATGCCAAAGAGAAACAAGGCTAAATGAAAAAGTTCCACATGACTGCAAAAACGTTTGCACATACAACTAGTTCTCATAAAGTCTACACATTAGACTTTGACTCTTTTCTAAAGAGTAGGGTAATGTATTATTGGCTGACCAAATCACTTTCTCTCCAGCACTATCTTATCAGCATTCTGCATATCCAAACATCTTTTTTTCCCATTTTTCCAACTTATAAATGAGCTTTAATTACATGTTTTTTTCTTTAATGTTAGGATTAAACAATCTTCTTTTATAGAATGATGTTAGTGCTGAATACTATTCATTACTAAACAAATAATGAAATGCATACTGACAGAAGTCCAAAAGCTGGTACAATGATGACATCTACTTTGGGACAATTAAAAATCAAATTATGGTATTTTGAAAGTGAGTCATAAATTTTCAAGTTCCTTGATTAATTATTTTCATATAAAAGGCTTTTAAATTATCTAAAATACATGAAGCTTGTTTTAATCTAGTTTAGAAATCCTTGATCAGCAGTCCAAATTTGATATCAATTTGTTGGAATTAAAGCAAAGTCAAATGGTTTCCCTCCATGGTTCAATGTTAAGTTTTGTTCCTTTTTTAGGAACCCATAATTCTACTGAATTGAAAACCTCTATGTTAAAGGAATTAGAAACTACATGAAGAAATTTCAAATGAGAAATTTGTCAAGTTTAAAATGCCCCAATATCTGAACTTTAAAATCGTATATAGTGCCTGTAGGGGCATAATACATAAATCTTTTTTTGGCAATATTAGGCCCAGTTTTAGATCCCAGCTGCCACAGGTCCAAGCACTCAATTTCTATCTGTTAAAAATTAACAATGACTCCCAATTTCTAAGACTCTATTCTCACAACCGCTCTGCAGGTGAAAAAAAATTGTAATATAAACATTTGTAGGTAATTATCCTTTCCCTAAATTAATTAATATCCCCAACCTGTCAGATTATTATGGAATCGTTTGGGTAGGTATAAAACCTAAAGTTTTACCACATCTTTTTAATTTGACTGTGTTTTGCTGCTGTTATTATTCCCCAAACCAAACACTACACAGATACAGCAATTCTACCAGCAATTACACAGTAGTGCTTACTTTGTCCTCTGCAAATCCCCAAATGCTGGTATTTTTCTAGCAGTTGATGCTAACATCCTGAAGTTAAACCCCTTTTGTAATTCTCTTAATTTGAAATAGATAATAAAAATACTAACTACCAAATTCTACCCTTGATTGGATTTGCACAAATTTGTGTACTTCTTGTAGTCCATGAGTTAGTTTTCCTCTTTAGGTGGAATCTAACATTTTTGTTTATTAATGAAACCTCTATCCAGTTTTAACTTACTTTTTCTATTCCTGAATCCTCTAGCCAGTCAGTTTCTAGTGATGGCATTTTTTACTTTGGATCTGATTACAAATGAAAACCAGCTGGCTATCATTGAGAACAATGAATATAATGATAAAATCCACCAACTTTCAAGAACTGATCAAAACAAAACATATTGACTGCTTCCTTGATAAAAATTTTAAACTTTTTGCAATGACAAACTATTCATCACCAGTGAATTGAAAAAATTAATTAGAATTAAAATAAATCTACTTTAGCATGGCAAAATGTACAAAGCTAAATTGGCTCCATAAACATGCAAAAAAAAAGAAATACATAAGTCTGCTTCTTCATATTACAAGTATAAGTCAAGAATTTATATTCTACTAAGTCAAAACAATGGTATAGTAGAATAAAAAAATATTTGTGGGAAAAACAGAACAATATTGATTTCTATCTTGAAAAAGAAATCTTACATTCAGAAAACAATATGAACAAATTCCATTCCTCCATAGCATAATGCCTCCCTCCATTCTCTAGACAATCCTTACTATTTGATTTTTACCAAATTTCTATTCTTTTACTCTTAGACATAGAGATCTTCTATATAAGGGACTTGTGCGTCCCAAGCTTTAATTTGGAATGTCTCTAGCCTTCCCTTATTTTAAAAGGACACAAAAGTTCTTGAAGATGTGCAGAGACATGCCACCAAATTAACATTTGGCAGCCAGGAGCTTTCTAGACTATCAAAGCTGAATCTCCCTACACTTGTTTACAGGAGAAATAGAGGGGATGCTATTCTAGCCTATAAATTAATGAGGGCTAATACTCTCCCAGTATTATTCCCTACTGTTGGTCCCAATTCAAGAACTAGAGGTCATCACATTAAACTTGTCAAGCAGCCTACCATATCCACAAAAATTGTCAACAGTCAGAGCAAACTATCTGAAGAAACAGTTACTGTTGTCTCTGTTGATGTTTTCAAACAAGGGCTGGAAGCTGAGTGGTCCTCCAGAGAGTGTAAACTCGACTGGGATGCTACTGATCATTACCTTAAAATTACCTTAAATCGCACTTGCTAGCGATAGGACGAATCCTGTGTCCGCCAGCTTCAGTGATGATAGTTAATCATCATTTGTGGCGTCCCAAATGGTGCACCACGGTTTGTTGAGCCACTCTCTATCCACTGATGACTTAAACGCATCCACGCTGGTAGAGGTTACTGTTTTTTCACTAAGGGAGTTCCACAAGCTGACAACTCTATTTGAGAAGAACTTGTTCCTTAGTCTGGTGTTGGCTCGTTTTCGGAATTGCTTTTGAGAATGACCACGAGTTCTGTTTGAAAAAGGCCAGGAATGGTATCCTCAGCATTTAGGAGCTTGTATGCTGTTATCACATCGCCTCGTTTGCGACGATATGTTAGAGATGGTATTCTAAGTTTACGGAGACGGGATGGATAAGGGACATCATAGAGGTCTCTAATACATTTCGTTGCCCTCCTCTGGACTGATTCTAGAGCTGCTTGGTCTGTCTTATTGATTGGGCATGCGATACACATTCCAAACTCTAGCCTTGGTCGAACTAGACTCTTGTATAGCTTGGTCATAACAGTTGGAGATCTGCTAGTGAACGTTCTTTTGATTAAGCCAAGAGTCTGATTAGCCTTCGCAATAGTCGCTTGTGCATGAATATGAAATTTCAATTCATCATCTACCAGGACACCAAGATCTCTCTCCGCGTGGCTGCTGGAAATGGCATTTCGGGACCCATCCCTACAATCCATATGGTACTGATCATCCAACTGCACCTGGTCACAAATAAACTTTGAAAACAACCCATGTCATCAGTCTGGAGCACTACAAGGAGAAATCCTTAGATTGCTCCAAGTTGCAATTTAAGGTAGTTTAATTAGACTAACTACAGTACCTCTTCCCTATCTAATACAACAAAAGTTGTCAAATACCTAAACAGATATTCTAATCCTTTCCAATTTACAATGGTGCAACCCAGGGAAATCTGTTAGGCCAAATTTTATTCCTTGCCATGCTAAACAACATTGATGTTAATTTCTTGGATTGATGGAAATTTGTTGACCATCTAACTGTCTTGCACATGTTACAAAAAATATCCTGGAACAGATATTAGATGAAAATGCTGACAATCAATCCTTTAAAGTCAATAATTAAAACTTTATGATCTTTCATTTATCATATTTCCCTCTGATGTCAGTTAGTAATAAGAAATTACTGGGTGTTGCTATCTCAAGCAATACAAAATGGGGCTAAAATATTGATGATATTATAAAACACACAAAGTACCACATTTTCCCTCAATAAACTCTTCAAAATGATTTACAGTGTAAAATTGTAGTGTTTCAGAATGTCCCTCTTATTGGTACACTTCATTCTTGTGGGACACCTATTCTATTATCTGTAAGAAACTATTGGACAGAATAAAGGCACATGGGCATAGGCAGCATATTGTCTAGGGGGGGGGGGGAGGGGGCAGTCAATAGTGTGATGGAGTTTTATCAACTGCTTTTTCCAAACCCTCTGCTTTTCAGCCATATCAAATGTAAATTTGAAGGTCTAGGGGGGAGGGGCAGCTGCCCCCTCTCTACGCCCATGTAAAGGCAGTCAAAAAGGGTGCTTGTTATCAGTAATGAAGTCAAAACTTCTCAATGGCATAACACCATTAACCACATCACAATGGTTATCCCTAATGATGTTAGAAAAGCTTATTAATGATGCAACACTGTTAAATACATCCCAATGGTCATTGGTAATGATGTAAAACAAAACATATTAACCATGTTGATCAATCATTGTATTCATAATTTACCAAAGTTATCTTGTTGGCATTACTATTCTCAATGACTTTCATGGCATTGTTGAATTCCTCCCTGAATACTCACATTCCATGGGGTCAAAGCTTGATCTGTACAATTTTCATATCATAAAAACATTTATCTTTAAGGAGGGCGAAGCTTTAATTGGCTCCCTTCTTTAGAGAGCCAATTTAGTCACCCTAAAGGAACAGAACAAAAAGTTAATTGAATTTTGCTGATACTCTCCTTCATAGCCCCTGAACAAATTCACTTCTCTACTGTCCATTGCCTCCCCCCCCCCCTTCCAATTCATGTTCCTTGTCCTGCTTCAACAAATATCTCTATTTTACCCTATTATAATTTTCTACAGGAAGATATAAGAGAACTTTTTCATGTATCTAGTTGGTATGTTACATAAATGAATCTATTATATTACCATTATATAACCATTAATTACATCCCAATGATCATCAGTAATGAGGTAAAAAAAAACATCTTAACTGCATTGATCAATTGTCATATTCATAATTTACCAAAGTTATCTTGTTGGCTATGCTATTCTCAATGACTATCAAAGGATTGTTGACTTCCTCTCTGAATACTCATATTTCTTGAGGTCAAAGGTTGATCTGTACAATTTTCATAATTGTACAGTTCATTTTGTGAAATCTCACAAAACAGGTTTTCTGCTTAAATAAAATACAAGAAAACTGGGCAAATATTTACCAAATCATATTATTGAGTTATGAATAAAGTGAATATACCACTTGATGCCTTTTTTTTATGCTCTTTACAAATATAATAATCATTTTTGTCAGAAATGAATTTTAGTCCCCACCCCTATATATACCAATTCAGGGTATATATTTGCACATTAGGGGGGTGGGTGTAAAGTTTAAACTTACCTCCCATTTACATCAGAAATAAATTTGTCCTCCCCCCTAATGTGCAAATATATACCCTGAATTGGTATATATAGGGTGGGGGCTAAAATTTTTAAAGGTCATTAAAGGGTCACTACCCTCTAGAGGGAGGAGTGGAGGCATATAGACTGCTTCAGAATACTTTCCCAGGACATACTTTAGGCCTAGTTTGTAGACCAATCCCTGAAAGTTTCATTTCCTAACCTAGCCCCTTTCCAAGATATTGAAAAGTTGCTAAACAGAAAAGTTTAAAGATATCAAAGAGTTTAGAAGAATAGGAAGACAGGCCTAAGTGTGCAAACCAAAATTAAGATAGCCTACTGGAAGCTACAATAGTCAAGTTTAGTTCTAAAGCATGAGAACTCCAACACCAAAGGAGAATTTGCTACATGTTTTCAAGAGAAATTGCCCACAGGTTGTTTTGGGTACCTGACTTACAGGATACCACCAGGTGGCTACTTTGATAGTGTATATATATACAAATCTTTAAATTAGCCAACTGGCCAACCAGAATTTTGAAGCCTAGGAGTCCAGCTGGACATATTAAGAAAACAATTTTTAGTCCATAATATGCAGAATGATCCTAGTTAACACATCTTGCAGGGGGAGAACCTTTATCTTCACTTCTTTCCTTGTTTTTCCAATGTTTCTAAGAAATTCATGAATTTCTTAGGACCTATATAGGCTATTCACAGAATATATACCCCCACCCCCTTAATGTGCAAATATATACCTAGAATTGCATCCTCAATCTATATATAACACCTATTTGCATCACAAATGAACTTTACTCCAATATTAGCCATATAGTGGATGTCCCCTGACTGACTAGGCTAACTAGCCTATCTCAAACAGTAAACTACTCAAAAAATGTGATTTAATCCTGCTTTCTAGGGATATAATTAGAGAAAGGATGAGATGACTATGACATGTCTTGTAGATAAAGGATGAAAGATTGTCCTCATTGGCCAACCACCAAGGGTCAAACAAAAAGCAGGTCATCCACAGATGGGGGAGAGGATATCATAAGGAAAGATTGAAGGGCAGTTAAAACTTCTTTGGAAGGTATAAAGAGGAAGGCTTTGAACAGGTTCAGATGTAAGGGGAGCATGCTTAGCTTTGTGGGCCTCTGTGGCTTGGTGCTGCAGCAAGTTATTACTAGGCTAGTTAAAAAGTGTAACAACTTTACCTTAAATTGCAGCTAGGATCAATCTAAAAATTTACAGATCAGTTTAAGACCTTACAAATTTGTTGTTGTTGGTTATTAACGTCTACTCTAAAAACTAGCTTCTGTTGAGACAATCACTGCTAACACACCATTCTGAAGATTTGAAATTACGACACGGCAAGGTCAACATCGCAGTTATAGGGTTGCCACCAGACCAAAAAATTTCGTAACGTCCAAGTCTTAAAAACGTAACTTTTTCGTAGCTTTTGATAGGAAGGTCTCTCTTCAAGGCAGGGTGCCTTAATTTTGCTATCAAGAGCGGTACTAAAAGAGGGGAGGGGACATTTGTTGCCTCTATAATTTCAGAAATTTATTTTTACGTAATCTCATTAAAAATCCAACTTTTAAAAGGTGCCTAAAAAGTATACAATAGTTATAATTCATGCTTCTTTATCTTCAGGAAATTCCTATTTATTCATCTGTAAGTACTGCTTCTAGTTTACCTGCACAACAGAAAGAATGTTACCCTAAAGCTGTTTTCATGGGTCTCACAAGTCCAGGCACGTACAAAGAATTTTTAGGGGAGGAGGTAGAACAGTAAAAAAAAAAATTAAACTCATTTTCAAAATGAACCAAAAAGTAGAGAATAAATTTTTTTCTCTAGAATATATGAATATAATCGGACCTGAGGGCACAAAAAGCATTGGGTTTTACATAATATAAACACCAATTTATCTAGGTTTTAAATGCATAAACGGAAAAAGTCGATGAGTTGAGGAAAACAAATAAAAAAGATCAAATTATGTAAAAACGAATCGATTTTTTGCCCCAAATTTTCAGTTATATCTAATATTTTTAAATTTTTAATTTTTAAATTAAAAAAAAAATAATGTCTGATCCAAGATTACAACCTAAGTTAACACAGCCTCTGAATGTGCTCTTACCGTTGCGCTATTCTGAAAAAAGTGGGAAGTAACTGAGCATTCGGAAGTGGTTGAAAAATAGTTCACAAATTAAAACAAAAATTGTGTGACAAATAAATAAAAGGAAGATGGAATACAAAGATCAGTGAGTTAATAAACATGAACTGGAAATGATTTAATTGAAACAATTAAGGGGGATAATAAAAAACCTATAATTTAATAAAGAAATGCTGAGAAATTTACGTTTTCAGGGGGTTCGGACCCCATTCTAGCCTGCGTGGTCCCTATGAATCATCTTTTAAGCAAACTGTAAGCCAGCCCTATACAGATACAAGAATGTTTATCTTCTTCGTAAAATTGGGCATTAGTCTAGTTGTCGTTTTCTAAAGCCAAATATTTGGTGATTGTCCTTTTCTGAAGAAAACATGCTAAACATACAAGCAGTACTATTCAATTAATTATTGTATACTATTTCCAAATATCATGGCTCCTTTTCTAAAAACATAACCGCCCACCCCCCCTGAGGGTCCGGGATATAGCCCTAGGAATATATAAAAAAAATCAACCAATAAAATTCTTACTTTACAATATGAAAGAACACGAAAGAATGTAACAATAAAGAGTATCATCACAAGATTCGACACAACGATGAAATGTATTTATACAGTTATATTTAGGACCGCAGATGGGGAGGGGGGTATAATGTCAAAAAAGTGACCATGATATTTCGAAAAAGTTTAGCATAAAATCGAAGATTCCGGCTCAGCTAACCCACCCTCCTCCTCAATGCTTAGATATAACCAAAAAATGGCTCATTTCTACAGTTTCATTTATTTTGTCAATACAATCTGTACATAATCCCGTATAAAAAGAGCAACTTTTGTATATAACCTGATATTATGTCAAACCAATCAGAAGGGGGGTGGAGTTGTTGCGGAAAGAATAATACATATATCATCGGTACTTGTCAATTAGCTGATATACACGCAAGATAGATGCTAAAGGAAACTAGGCAAACGGGTATCAGTCAGTAGAGAATTGGATTGCAAAGCGTGGTTTGTCATTGCGTTTACAACATTTAAACTATTGTTTTTTGGAGTTTAGGGGGAAAATAGTACCTAGATTAGGTTACGTATTTAATATATACTATACTTTACACCCCCCCCCCCTACCCTAATGTGCAAATATATAGCCCAAATTTGGCTCTAAACTTTTATATTTTCATCATATTTTGTTTATTTCATTAGCATTAACTAATGAAACTAGCTCCTTCTCCATATGCATGACTGTTGACGGAACAAGATTCAAAGTCAACTGATAAAATTAAAAGTTGGTGAGGTGACTAACTGACTATTGTTACTTGTCACTAAACAAATGATAATCGTATGCTCATGAGAGAGAATGTTACCGTAACTTACTATGCGAGTAAGCGAAGTGGGTATTTTCTCATCCTAATAACTGAGTGATTGTTTGATGAGATTAAATGACCGCGATGTGAAAAAATGTCGATACTCATGTCAGTGTAATTAAAATTGGAAAAGCGGATTTTTTCACGGGGAAAAAAAATAGATTACTCAAAAAATGTGAAACTTCCTCATTATTTAAAAGCGTAACATAATTGTAACATAAATTCAAAAACGTAACAAAAATGTAACGTTTTTAGGACCGTAACGTAAAACGTACCGTTTTATTTAAAACGTACCAAAAATAGTACGAACGTAACCTCGGTGGCAGCCCTGCGCAGTGGCATTGTGGCAATGCAGATTGTCAAAGATCCACTAAAACCATAAGTTTCGCCAATAGAATCCACAGTCAAGCAAAGAAAAATTTCTACTATTTTTTCACCATCAATTCCAAACTATTCTATAGTTATAACAAAACAAATGGAGGTCCCATGGCAATGATGAACTTAACTTTACATTTGATCACCTTTGGCAATTGAAGAATTTAAATTAGAATCCGACGAATGAATGATTTTCGAAAAATGAAATTTCAGTTGCCGAGATTCCAGGAATTGAAGTCATTATACATTGAAAATGTAGTTAATCTTTATTATTTCTCTCCAGTTATATTACTTATAATTTTATTTGATATTATAGTTTGTGTTGGTATTTTGAAAAACTAAACTACAATGTTCAAAATGCATACAGTTTTCAATGAAGCGCATACCGCGTATGGTTTTTAGAAGGTCTAGGGGCAGTAAGGAGTGCAATAGCCCTAGTCCCGTTTTTAGTAAGTTCTGTTCAATTTAAGCTTAAATGAATATTCATTTTAATTTCGACTTATTTAAGGATTTATTTATTCATCTATATCAGGATCTGATATTTTTATGTCGGATGCTATTATTTATTTTAGTTTCAGTTACTTTCGGGTTTGGCTCAAGGGGTCATCGACTTCTAGCAAGCTGAACCAAGTTCGATTTGATTTAGGGTTTAGAAGGAGAGGAGCTTACTGAATAAGCAGCTATTATACTAAACTGAACAAAATAAGAAATGAATGCTCTTTGAGCCTTAAGTTTATCCGAACAAGCAATTCATGAGCCACCAAACCGCAAGGATAACAAGAACACGGAGAAAAGGGCTTAAGGGTAGAATTAAGTGCAAATTTTCCAGATTTCAAAAACTCTTGAAAGTTATAAAAGAATATAGTCTTCAGGATCAAAGAATTAGAAAATTTCTATAGATTTTTAAACACTGTAGGTGAGCAGCAGCAGCTGCAAACAATGATGACTTTGTTGACTTGTAAGTCCAAAAGTTACAAAGAAGGTCTGGGATCATTAATGAATAAATCTATCAAGACATAGAGCCACAAGTGAATATAGTAAGTGCACCGACAATAGAATTTTTTAACAGAGTCTTGAAAAAATTAAACTGAGAGAGAACATTCGTATTTCTCTTAAAGATATCCCACGAAGTCATTGATAAGTCGGATTTAAGAGAGCTTTACCAATTTGAACCAAATTTCAGAAGTTTGTCTTCTGACTCATCATCATTTTAAAATTGAATTCAGGAAAGACAGGGAAATGGTCTAAGAGATCATCTGGTAGTACAGAATTCTGCATCAAATTAAAAGGAGAAATTACTGTCGAACAAGGACGCCATAGTCGCTGGAAAATTTTGATTACGTTTATTCTACCACCCATCAATGGAGCAGAAATATCTGAAACCAAAGCTAGAAAATGTAGGATACCATCCCCAATGGTGAATTGAATTTTCCCAAAACTTACCCAAGATTGTGTAGCGATAAACTTTTTATGGCTGTAGTAATTGTGGTAATAAGATTGACCGCGTCAAATATAATACTATGCTTTAAGGCTGTGAACTTACACCTTATAAGTTCTCCGATAGCGGCGCTTATAGCGCTAAGGACTGTGCCATATGTAATGTTATGATTTAAAGCGGTATACCGATCGCGCCACTCGCTGAAAGCGAGAAAATAAAATGCAGAATTGTGGTAGGTTAGAAATCCTCCAACTATCAATCCGGGAGCGTGACCTCGCTTCCTCGAATTATCTTCTCGTCAATTACCTCTAATGTTATGTAGAAATCAGATCCCTGGGAACGTACCTTGGAGGCATACGAACTAATTATCTGTCATGCGACTAGGTACAGACATATAAAATAAGGTGAACAGAAGTAGAAAAGCAATAGTTTTATTATGACTTACATATTTAGGTGTACAGCAGTGGTTCACTTCGAATGACAACGACAAAGACAAGGATAAATTGGCTCTCAAAGATAATGTTGATGGCAATAGAGACAATCCATAATTGAAACGAAAAACAGTTTTTTTCACTATATCACACAAATAAAACTCCTGCGCATTACTAGCTTTTTTCACGATTGGCCCAAGTCCTGTGGAGGGGGCCACTATTTTGTAACTATGTTCGCAAACACACTACATTATGCGGACTGTTCGTCCAATAATTTGTTTTAAATATTTCTGATGATTCCAACGTTCACACACTCTTATAACTTAGAATTCCTGCGAAACATTGTATCTATCATTTTTCTTATTACCAAAGATCTTAGCGAAATTCAAAACCGTCTAGTGTCATTGTTTGACTGAAGCTAAAATGCAATTTCTCTTTTTGCTGATTAAGAATTTAGACTCTTGGAAACGGTATTTGAACTCAATTAGGGGACGTTTAATTTCTGTCGGAATTATCTTTAGAAAAAAGGAATTTTATTTTTTGTATTTTAAATATATCACATTTTACTCACGGTACAATTGGCATCGTTGAAAAAAAAATACCAGATGAATAGCGATTTTGCCTTGCCCTAGCAGCAGCCTTTAAATTAAAATTATTAAAAGTAAAAGAAAACTGCAAATTATTAACAGATAATCATCAAACACTTAAACGAGTTATATTTTGCTGATTAACTGGACACTTCGTATTGTCGCAACTGTGGCCTACTTTTTCACACATTATACAAAATATGTTCGCTTTCCTATGTCACTATTTTTAGACGTGGTCAGATGCTTTTCAACTGAAGCAGCAAGTAAAGTTGGGGTAATGGGCATCTAAATAAGCTTCGGTGTGGTACGAGTAATAACAACAGAGGAAGAATCAAAATTTCTCTGTAGAAAGTTTTACGTAATAGACATTCATAGAGCTATTAACAAACTCGTTCAGTTCCGATTGACATTTGAAAAATACTTCGAAAATATGAGAACTGTAAATTTTTCAGAAATCTTGGCATTGGGGATTAGGATAGTTAATTCTTCTTGTTTCACCGTCCTGACGATGCTAGGGTGCTATGAGGCCTCAGAAATCTGCTTATTTTCGGTCTTGATCAATTCAAAGCTTCAGCTCCGCCTTTAGATTGCACTAAAAGTTTCGATTCTGATTTACCTCTTCGTAATTCATGTATATTACTAGTGTCCAGCCAAGCCTAATGTTGTTGGAGAATAGCACTGTTTAGCCTATTTTAGGGTTTCCAAAATCAACAGAAGCAATTTTTTGCCCTATTTTAATTGTCACAAAACAATAATAATGTTTTCCTCCGCACATGTTATCTTCATTGAAGCTGCCTTGTCTCTGTCTTGTTATTGTCTAAGTTTGTCTGAGAAAAAAAAAACTATTCGCCATTTTACGATGTCACATATCGATACAACCAACCTTCAAAATACTTTGTCTACAGACAATAGAGGCCTATGTAACCCTGGGTTTATGCCATTTTATTTACAAGCCTCTAAGGGAAGAAAAAAAGAAAGCCCAAATTGGGCCACCAAGAACTTGTAAGAAAAAAATTAGTCTCAAATTTGTTTTCAGCAGAGACGTCTACCTGGCGAGGAAAGTTATGAATTTTATTTTCAATTTTATTAGAAAGAAAATATTTACTACCCCGCTTTTCTTTGTTTCAAAAAGTTTTGTCTTTTGGTCTCATACAAAACATCCTAAGTCACAAGACCAAAAAGCATTAGACGTCCTTACTGATAGAAAAAATAACTTTTAGGGCCATTTTCGGGCAAAATAAACCTTTTTAATTCCTTTAGTGCATAAGAGCCCCCTTGACTCAATAGCTTGTAAATAAAGTTTTGAAGCTCTTTGGAAAAAAGTTTTCGGTCAGTTTTTCAGACGGAATCAATATTTGGGAGAAAAAATTACATGGCACTCTTATCCATTTCCCTGAACGTAGAAATTGATGCTCTCTTGCCCTCAACAAGCACTCCCTGGAAGTTTTAACCCGACTGCCCCCAGTAATTCCCGAGCTATTATAGATAATATTTCAATAGCCTTGGTGAATATGCTCTCTTTGATTTATCTCACTACTTCACGATGAATAGATTCAGAGTTCCACAGGAGCCAAAGAATTAAACACTTTTAAGGGAACCAGATACACACGTTTGGTAGCCCACACCCTCCTCTCCTCTAAAAATAGAATATAAATTCCCCACGTCTCCTCCCTCCTAAAACTCCAAAAGCTTCAACTCGACCTGCACAAATTAATCCTGAGACTTTGCGGATACGCCATTTTGGAATGATATAGAAATTCATTAAATAATTTAGAAAAGAATTGACAATTCTTTATGACAATTCGACTTTATGACAATTTGGAAGTGAAGGAAAGTTTATTTCGCGAGGAAGATATAGAGACTGTACTTAAATGATTAAAGAATAATAAGGCATCGAGTGCTGATAGTATGGACTAATAAAAGGTTGCATAAAAAAAAAAAAAAAATCTTAGAACAAATAAAATTGTGACTTTTAGCTCAGTTTTACTGAAGTAAAAATAAACTTTAATTTTGCCAATGCGTTTTCTTTTTATTGAAATTTCCTTCAAAAGAATAGAAATTGACACCTATACAAAACTTTTAAGAAAGTTTTGGTAATCTTTGAACAATCTTTTTTTTAGTTCGTGGAAGCAATATTTTGATTGGCGAATCAATAAACGATTCACTAATTTATTTTCTATGCATTTGAAAGGAATTCCTGCTCTTCTCTTTTACATTAAATATTGCTCTTTACTGTCTTTGAGAAAATAGTTTTTGCGAAAAAGATCTTTTCAATTAACTGAATATAAAAACGAACCTCCGGAAAACTCAATACACGAAATTTTGCTAAGCCAAATTAAATCTGTCCAAAATTCATCGGCACAAAAGTTAAAGAATACCAAACTAAGCTAGAAAAATATAGCTTTGGCTAAAACTCAATGTAAAACGAGTCGACCCAGGAAGACCTTCATTTGGGTCACCAGTCATCGACTACCCAAGAAAACAAGCCTCATAGGACCGTCTGTTAATTACTCTTAGGAAATTGTATTATGAACATTTTATTCTATTAATCTTTTAACATAAAATTCACATTTCTTAAAAACGAGGTACACTAATTTTAATGGTGCCTCGTACCTCATGGTACGAGGAACTTGAGGTACTTTATAACATCTTATAATAACCATATTTACAGAGCATATCACGGAATGAATAAAGTTCTGAGAGGTAACGATTCACAAAATCGACCACTAGTATAAAACAATCTTAGAACAGATTGAACGAAATATGGTAGACATCTTGATAATATTTAGCTTTTCTAGTAAGGCAGTGCAAGCGATCGGGTAAGAATGAGAAAAAACTTTTTTCAACTTCCTTTCCACCAGACTCTTCCAGTTCTTCCTCTTGTCCTGCTGTTACGTCTCCAGATTTAGCGTCTCCAATAGCGAGGGCCAAAATGGTATTTCTGAAAACATTAATAAGCTGAACCATGACAACACGATGTGCTGTGGGAAGGAAGTAAAAGTTTACTAGTTGAAGTCCGGGTACAACCTGGAAAAGAACAGTTTGATAATAAGGGATCTATCCTTTAATGAATTTGAAAACTACTACAATGCTCAAACTCAGATACAATCACAATAAAATCCTTATAATTATTAAGGATTTTATTACATGAGATGATTCGTAGGTTTTAATAGAACTAACTAAACAGAGAATAGTTTTGTTTCACTATTTGTCTTCGAATTTCAATTTACAAAACAAATTAATTCGGTAGAAGAGCCACTCCAAATAATCGCTTCGATTTTGAAAAAAGGTCTTCTTTCGCTTCCTGCAGGTTTTCTCATTGTTTGACAGTAAGCAAAAATGGCTTATATTGTTACCCATGGGGATGATAAGAAATGGTATAGGCTACTAATTAATGTCTTGACCCTTCAAAGGGACTAATTGAAAGGATTGATGGAAGTAAAAAACAGCCACTTAAAAATACACTTTAATTAATCGCTTCTCGACATAGCTTGGTGGACACAAAATAAACGGCACATATGGAAACTGACTGCAGTTACTCGAAACTTGTTATGCGGCTTTACGCAAGATTGATTTCCGAAAATAAAACAAATGGGATCGATTAGTTCAATTGACTTTGAAATATTACCTTTAGTTTTCTATATAATTAGTGCTTCAAATAGCTGAGAAGTGGAAATCCTCATGTTAAAAAAGTTTTTGCCATAAATTCGATTAAATAATGTCATGATAAGAAGCACATTTACATCCACACACAATTTCTTTGAAGAAATTAGACCCGCATATGAACAAATTTACAGCACTTCACAAATACTAGATCTGACCACCCCTTAAAGGTATTGGACCTTTCGAGTGAATAGGGTTTGAAATATTATTAACTGATTTCTCCCATAAACACTTAATTTTTGAGGAATTAAAATAACACTAATAATAACAACATCAACACCAGAGGCTTGTTGCTCTTCTAAGTGGGATTCTATTTTATTGTTATAGAGGCAAATTTAATCGATTCTCATCAAAATCTCTAGGGCAGCTTATATGACTTCCGGATTGCGAATTTGTACGTCAGTGAGTACAAAGAACACAAAAGAAAATAAACTCAAGCACGTTTCACAGAGAAAAATTCACAAATAGTCGGTTACAATGCTGTCTTTATTTTTTGATTCCTTTGAAGCGAATTATATCACAAAAAAAATAAAGACAAAAGCACATTTTATGTGTCTTTTGAAATGGACAAGTTTATTAAATCGTTACATCTCCAAAATCCAAAGATCTACAAGAACATCAAGACGAAAAAGAAAAAAACCCAACCTACCAGAGAATTCATAACAAACTACATGAAAAATTAAGAAAAACACATCTTTTCGAACTGCTGTAATTTATGTCAATGACAAAAGTGAATAAACTATTTTCTTTAGCATATATGCATCTATTCAAACTACATATTATATTGTGTTTTGGTGTTTTGGCACGTCTGTGTTACAAAAGTGCCACGATTCTTCCCTTCAGTTACTGGTAAATTTTCCTACCCCGGCAGCGCACAATTTAGGATTTGAACACACCTTTTGTATTTGAAGTTGAAGGGTTTATTTTGTTGAGTGACAGAAATTTGTTATTTGGCTTTTCAACTGGGAATGACTGGTGAAGTTAGTGCACTTTATGCTTTTTAAATTCAAAAAAGGTAATATACCATCATGGCTGTGTTAATTTGTGGAAGTTTTGGCTTGTTCTGTTTTCCTAAGGTAAAAAATTAGCAAAATACGTACACTCCAATTGATTAACTGAGTTTGCCAGTAGCTTTCCTTAAACCTTTGAACAACAGCTTCTGCTGGATGCCCCAACATAACCTCATTGTAAGTAAGGAAGCCACAAAGCAGGGACGGTGCAAAGATTGTCTGATCAAAGAATGTTTTCTTCAATGCAGCCTTAAATCCCTTAGCCGTTATCTTTGCATCCAAAAACCTGTACCACTTGAAAAAAGCAGGTCCCTGAAAAACAAAGCTTAGTTATATATA
>JAQQPU010000627.1:46066-69669 GCA_029168905.1 Artemia sp. Kazakhstan ARC1039 | reverse complement strand
TTTGTTTTTGTTTTTTTTTTCCCAGGGGTGATCGTATCGACCCAGTGGTCCTAGAATATCGTGGGAGGGCTCATTGGAACGGAAATTAAAAGTTCTAGTGCCCTTTTTAAGTGACCAAAAAAAATGGAGGGCAACTAGGCCCCCTTCCGCGCTCATTTTTTTCCCAAAGTCACCCGATCAAAATTTTGAGATGAGCCATTTTGTTCAGCATGCTCGAAAATATTATAATTATGTCTTTTAGGATGACTTAATCCCTCGAAGCCCCCAGGGGGAGGGCTGAAAGTTATGAACTTTACCCAATGTTAACATATAGTATTGGTTATTGGGACCCGGCTCAATGGTAACCGAAACTCTAGAAAACGGTATTTTGATACAAATAGATACATCAAAAGAATCGGATTTTAATGCTGATTTCAAATATATAAGTTTTATCAAGTTTAATCCTACCCATCAAAAGTTACGCGCCTGAGAAAATTTGGCTGATTTTCGAAAAAAGGGGGAAAGACCCCCTAAAAGTTATAGAACCTTAATGAAAATCACACCATCATATTCAACGTATCAGAGAACCCTACTGTAGAGGTTTCAAGCTCCTATCTACAAAAATGTGGGAGGATCTTTCCATGAAGGAAGTTTTCATGGGGGAAGGGACATTGCTATGAAGGGGACGCCGGACTTCCCAGCATTATTTAAAAAAGATCAGAAATTAAATATAAAAAACAAGTTTTTAAACTGCAACAGCAGCAACATCAAACTTTAAACGAACAGAAAATATTACATATATGATTGGGTTCACCGCCTAGTCAATACCTCACTCTTTAAGCCAGAGATTTTTTAGTACTTTCATAAGAGCTATTTATTCTAATTAACGGCCTTTGTGATTAAGCGGTCATTTTTAAAGAATTGGAACAAAATTCGAACTTTCGCTTAAAGAGCAAGGTATTGACTAGGGGGCGAACCCCCTAATATACGTATTAAAAATATATGAATATAGAAGTTCGTTACGTAAGTTAATTCGTAAGTTACGTATATTTATTACTAATAAAAACGTTCGTAACTAAAATGAAACAAGTTTCGAGAAAGCCATTTAACCAAATAAAAGTAAATTAATATGAAAATTTTGTTTTAATTATTCATGTACTGTGAGCCAAGATCAAAACCTGCATTTATTCAAAAACGTTCAAAAATTAAATTAAAAAAACAAGTTTTTTTTGCCATTTAGCAAAAGAAAGAGTAAAATTTTTATGCAAATTTTGTTTACTTATTCAATGACGGTGAGCCAAAATAAAAGCTGCATTAACTAAAAAACGATCAGAAATAAAATTAAAAAAAAAAAGTTCTTTAAACTGAAAGTAAGGAGCGACATTAAAACTTAAAACGAACAGAAATTATTCCGTATATGAAAGGGGCTGTCCCCTCCTCAACGCCTCGCTCTTTACGCTAAAGTTTGACTCTGTCTCACGACTTTATTTTTTAAAACAATAAAAAACTTTAGCGTAAAGAGCGAGGCGTTGAGGAGGGGACAGCCCCTTTCATATACGGAATAATTTCTGTTCGTTTTAAGTTTTAATGTCGCTCCTTACTTTCAGTTTAAAAAACTTGTTTTTTTTTATTTAATCTCATTAAAAGGCGACTAAATTAAAATTAGTTAGGTAAGCGCACCCCGTTTAGTCCCATGACTGGGTGATCCAGTTGAAACTTTCAGAAAAAAGTACTTTGGGAGATGGAAGTTGTCGGGGCGATTTAAGGTTTGTGTTGGGGGGATGGGCGAGGAAAAATTTGTCTCCAGTCCTCACACAACTAAGGTTCTTTTATTTTTGTCAATAGACGATCTTTTTTGGCTAGTAAACAGCTAATCTAACAAGCATTCGAAGTAAAGTAGAAAGGTGGTCAATGGCACACTGACAGGGGGACCAACTTCTCTTTTTACAGAGGTCTTATAACCTCTTTTATTTTTAACATTTTGTAAAAACAAATTTATGTAAATTTGAAGTAAATTCCCTCATACGGCAGGAGATTTCAATTAGTCTATAGATATATTTTGTTTTATTTTTCTATGCGTCAAAAGTAACAGAAAAGAAAATATTTCTGAAGTTCTACTGCTGTTTTGAGCCCCTCTTCGGTGCGTCACTAAACAGAGACAATAAGTTCATTTGCCTAAATTTATTTTTAAAAGATTAAAATTCTTTAAGGCATGTTGATAATTTCGGAGACCACACTGCCTTTCCATGACGATAAAATAAAAGTTCAAAATAGGGATAACATCCTTTTTAATAGACAGTGCATAGAAATTCACAAAAAATACCAGATATTTCGGTCACATATACAGTGACCGTCATCAGTAGTAAAACTGATGACGCTTTACTTTACTAATGATGACAGTCACTGTATATGTAACCGAAATATCTGGTATTTTGTGCGAATTTCTATACACTGTCTATTAAAAAGGATTTTATGTCTATTTTGAACTTTTATTTTATTGTTAAGGCATGTTTGAACACATGGTTTATGCCCAGCCACTACAGCTGCATTTCCTTTTCTTATTTTAAGCAGAAAAACACGACTTATCAATTTGTCAATAATCACAAACTTTAAGGTCAACTTTTGTTTTTTGATTATACAATGATTAAATTATAGTTTATGATGTTAAAATCTGCACATATATGTGAGGATATATAAGATAATGACCAGGATGCAAGGTATTAGAAATACAAATATCCATAATTTAGAAACAGTCATTGCTATTAGATTTAATACTTTTTTGTTATCTGACTGATGACCTTTAACAACACTGCCTTTGCATTTAAAGATAAATGAAATGAAAACACTATAAAATCGGGTAAAACCTTTGACAATGGACATGGAACATATACAAACATATAGATATTTCAGTCTCATCTCCCAATCCAAAAATATTTCAGTTTCATCTTCTAAGAATAAAACGGTAGAAGATTTTTAAGAATTTGATTAAGAAAATGTTATAGAATGAAATTTTACCGAATATTATACTCAACGTAATAAATATTTATGAAAAAAAAAAAACAGTACCACAGGTAACTTTGTATTTTAGCTATTAAATCAGCTAACCCCACAAAAACGTAATCAATACACTTACTCATATTCTGAAAAATACTCAGAGCAAATTTAAAGAAATGACTTCTGTCCAACATCATAGGACGCCAAATAAATGATGTTACTCAATATACTTCAGCAAAGAAGGAGTTCAAACTAAAATAAGGGAAAACGAAGGGTACTTCTTTGCCTACCTTTTCTTACTCCCGAATTGAGTCGAAGCTATACCGTGACATATCTTTTGTTTTGTTAAAGGGCCAGAAAATCTTTACATAAATTCAAACTATTTAAGACCTGGCCACAATGATTGTTGAGCCCCAACGAGAAAAATAAGCGGAATGGAAAATAAAACGAAAAATGACGCTACGGTAACTTTTCTTTTCAAAGTTGAATAGCAGAAGAATCCAAAAAGTGGACCACAATATGAATTCTCCTGAATGAGAGGATAAACTAATGTGATTATCTATTATCATGGAAAAAACAAAAAAAAAACGTATTAGCTGTTGATACACTATGTTTTTTCGCTCTTGTCTTCTCTTTCTTTTCTTTTTTAAAGTTTATTAAAATGATTTCCAAACGAGATACAAAAAAATTACATTTAAGTGTTTCAGCTTATACATCATTTTTGTCACTATCAAACCAGACCATTTCTTCTTCTTTTTTACTGAAGGAGAATTAAACCATTAAAGTATTTTTTTTGTAAAATTCCCATTGTCTTGGCCAATCAAGCGCGGAATAGCTTAGTCAGCAACCAAAATCTCCACGCAATAAAAAATAAAAGCTTAATACTTTCAGTATGCTATCCAAAGCAGCCAGGGTTTTTCAGCTGCCAGGGGGTTGTTCCTTGTTAACATTTATACTAATTCCTTTGTGCAATTTCCAGCAACCGTACGACTTGAATTCTTCTTAAGAAGAACGTTATAAGAAAGGAAAATATGAGATTGTTAAATTTTGCTTGATAAATATACCATACATATCTTATTTCATCTTGAGCATAATAATTTTACTCTCAGTTCGCTCTTTATACTGCCTCCATTTGTTTTTTCTTTTTGCTTTTTATTCTTTTTTTTCTTTACCAGAATTTTAGTAATTTGAACCGAAATTTTGGTTTTTCACTTATCAAAAGCTCAATTCTTATCATTATATATAAACTCAACCTATCTAAACAAAAAGAAAATCTTATGACTTCAAATAATTTAAAAACCGAGGATCAATTCTCGTTTTCTTCTTCTTTTTCTAAGACCTGTAAGCAGCAGACATAAATGGTAAGTATGAAAAGAATACAAATATGTACCTTTCAGAACCAGGAGCTGTAATACGATAGAATCTGTGCCGCAAATGATGTTTATCACCATGGTAACAAACTGAGCACAAGTCATAATTAGGACATTCAGCACACTTCCAGCGAATTCCAAATATAGGCTGTTGACGACAGGTGTCACACATAGTTCCCTCGTGTTTAATTCCTAGACAAAGCATTATGATAAATTAGTAAAATAGATGAAAAAAAAAACAAGATTAAACAGAATTATAACTTTTAATTTTAAAAATATGTGAATCCAAACAAAGATTTCGAAATCGTCAACAAGTACAATTAAGTTCGCATAGAATAATACTGCTAAATATATATGACTTATTACTGTATTAACTGGGTTTGCATTATCATAGGCAGTGCAATCGCGCTGCCTAAGTAAAGAACGATGTTGACACAATGTTTTTTTTTTTTTTTTTTTTTTTTTTAGACCAGGGGACTTCGTATCGAAGGATTTGTCGCAGCAACTTGGAAAAGGGCTCATTCGATTGGAAATTGGAATGGCTAGTGCCCTTTTTAATAGTCGAAAGTGATTGGCAGGCAACTAACACCCCTACCACGCCCACTATTTCCCCAAACACATCCATCGAAATTTTGAGATACCCATTTTGTTCAGCGTAGTTGATTTCAAGATAGAAATTAAATTTTTGAGGAGGACACTCCTCCAGAACCCTCAGGGCAAGGGTTGTAAGTTATGCCCTTGGGGCGTATAAGGTTTTAATAGATGGCTTTGTCGTAGAAACTTCAAAAAGGGCTCATTCGATTGGAAATTCAAAGGGCTCCTGCCCTTTTTAATAATCGAAAGTGATTGGAGGGCAACTAAACCTCCTCTCACGCCCACCTTTTCTCCAAACACATCCAATAACAATTTTGAGATAGCCATTTTGCTCAACGTAGTTGAAAGTTCTGGAAATTGGGTCTTTAAGGATGACAAACCCTACAGTCCTCAGGGTAAGGGTTGTAAGTTATGCCCTGGGGGCATATAAGGTTTTTTTTTATAGAAATCGTCGTCGTAGAAACTTCAAAAAGGGCTCGTTTGATTGGAATTTGAAATAGCTAGTACCCTTTCTCATAGTCGAAAGCGATTGGAAGGCAACTAACACCCCTTCCACGCCCAGCATTTATCCAAACACATCCAATCAAAATTTTGAGAGTCATTTTGTTCCAAGTAGCTGAAAGGTCCGGAAATTATATCTTTGAGGATGACACTCCCCCCACAGCCCTCAGGATAAGGGTTGTTAGTTATGCCCTAGGGGCATATAAGGTTTTTAACTGAAAGCTTTGTCATAGAAACTTGAAAAAACGGCTCGTTCAATTGGAAATTGAAAGGGCTAGTGCCCTTTTTAACAGTCGAAAGTGATTGGAGGGCAACTAACCCCCCTCTCAAGCCGACCTTTTCCCCAAACACATCCAATCAACATTTTTAGATAGCCATTTTGTTCAACGTAGTTAAAAGTTTTAGAAATTAGGCCCTTGAGGATGATAACCCCCTCGGAGCCCTCGGGGCAAGGGTTGTAAGTTATGCTCCGGGGGCATATAAGGTCTTTATACATAGTGGTTGTAAAAAGGGCTTCAAAAAGGGCTCATTCGATTGGAAATTAGAAGGGCTTGTGCCCTTTTTAATAGTCGAAAGTGATTTGAGGATAACTAACACCCCTCTCACACCCACCATTTCCCCAAACATATCCAATCAATATTTTGAGATAGCCATTTTGTTCGACCCAGTTAAAAACTCCTGAAATTATGTTTTTTGAGGATGACACTCCCCCCAGAGCCCTCAGGGCAAGGATTGTGAGTTATGCCCTGGGGGCATATAAGATTTTTTATAGAAAGCGTTGTCATAGAAACTTAAAAAAGGAATCATTCCATTGGAAATTGAAAAGGTTAGTGCCCTTTTTAATAGTGGAAAGTGATTGGAGGGCAAGTAACCCCCCTCTCACGGCCACCATTTCCCCAAACACATCCAATCAAAATTTTAAGATAGCCATTTGGTTCAAAGTAGTTGAAAGGTCCGTAAATTATGTCTTTGAGGATGACAACCATCTTACAGCCCTCAGGGCAAGGGTTGTAAGGTTTTTTCCTAGGGTATATAAGGTTTTTATAGCTAATCAAAATTTTGAGATAGCAATTTTGTTCAACGTAGTTGAAAGTTCTGAAAATTAGGTCTTTGAGGATGACAACCCCCCCCCAGCCCTCGGGGTAAGGGTTGTAAGTTCTGCCCTTGGGGCATATAATTTTTTTACTGAAAGCGTTGTCGTAGAAACTTCAAAAGGGCTCATTCAATTGGAAATTGAAAGGGCTAGTGCCTTTTTTAATAGTTGAAAGGGATCGGAGAGCAACTAACGCCCCTCTCACGCCCACCATTTCCTCAAACACATCCAATTAAAATTTTGAGATAGCCATTTTGTTTAATGTAGTTGAAAGTTCTCGAAATTAGGTCTTCGAGGATGACAACACCCTCACAACCCTCAAGGCAAGGGTTGTAATTTATGCCCTGGGGGCATATAAGGTGTTTATAGAAAGCGTTGTTGCAGAATTTCAAAAAGGTCTCATTTGATTGGAAATTGAAAGGGCTAGTGCCCTTTTTAATAGTAGAATGTGAATGGAATGCTTGACATTTTTATACTAAAGATCGATGTGGGTACAATGTACTTTTTTCTTTTTGTTTTGAACCAGGGCACTTCGTATCGAAGGAGTTGTCATAGGAACTTCGAAAAGGGCTCATTCGATTGAAAATAGAAAGGGCTAATGCCCATTTTAATATTAGAAAGTGATTTGTGGATAACTGATCCCCCTCCCACGCCCATTCACCCATTATGTTTAAAAACTAAATGTTGGGTTAAGATTAAATCAAAATGCACTGTGTTAATGCTAATTCCCAATAAGGCATCTCAGCAGTGTCCCATGAATGACTGAGGGTATTATGTTCAAACTTTCAGGGCTACTTCTGCTCTTAAAATTTAACCAAATCAAAATAGCGTAAGTGAATTCAAGCAATCAAAGAAAGTAAACAGATTTTTTTGCGAACGGTATCAAGTTTTCTATTTCAGGTCAACTAGAGGAGGTATGAAACTAAATTAAACACTACTATTTGTGTCCAGATTTTTAAAAGGGCGTATGTTGTTAAAAATTGCTCAAAATTTTTCTCCAGCATACAAATAGCAGGAAAAACTATAGTCTTAAAAAAACGAAAAGATTTAAAGTATTATTTTCTTCTTCCCTGAAAAGACTATGCCAATATAAAACGAACAGAAATTAATTAAAAAAAACTTTTTCCACAAAATAAGTCTTTCAAAGAAAAGTAAAGAAGTCCATTAAACCAAAAGAGAGCAAAAATAAAATCAAATAATCCACCAAGCGTGAAACTACCACAAATAAGCATCGATAAATAAATGAAACCCAAAACGAACAGAAATTAAAATAAATAACCGAGTCAAACTCAAAAGGAGCAGAAATTAACATGAGTTGGGCTCAAAACCCTATTCCTTCCCAAGGCTAGAACAAGATTTGCACTTTACTGAAAAAAATACAAATGAATGTTCATTGTCAGTTTAATATACATATACTGATATTTAGAAATCAAAATGTTAATATTATTTGATTTATTAAAGTTATAAAAGTAAAAATATTTATATTTTTTCAGTTACAAAGGAGTTACATTCACTGCAGCATCTGGTGGTAAGATGTGGTGGTGCTGAGGTGAGGCAAGCAACGTTTTCCCAAAAGATAATATTAAGTGGTCACGCGGATCTGGTAATGATTCAAGCCTCAGATTTTCCAATGTTTGGACGCAATCTATTACTCTACTTCCAGTTGTGATTGCAACTGATTTTTCTGAATAGCTGAAATTTCGTTACATAAGCAGCTAGTATTCTGGAAGAACAGGCCCCAAACCGACGTAGCGTGTTCGAGCTGCGGCCAATAGGCAGTTTTGACACTGTCAGTACCACGCCCAGATCGACGCATTGCAGCAAAAGTTTGGACAGATGCACTACCATAAAAGTAAAAAAATATTATACAAAAAGTAAAAATATTTATATTTTTTCAGTTACAAAGGAGTTACATTCACTGCAGCATCTGGTGGTAAGATGTGGTGGTGCTGAGGTGAGGCAAGCAACGTTTTCCCAAAAGATAATATTAAGTGGTCACGCGGATCTCGTAATGATTCAAGCCTCAGATTTTCCAATGTTTGGACGCAATCTATTACTCTACTTCCAGTTGTGATTGCAACTGATTTTTCTGAATAGCTGAAATTTCGTTACATAAGCAGCTAGTATTCTGGACGAACGGGCCCCAAACCGACGTAGCGTGTTCGAGCTGCGGCCAATAGGCAGTTTTGACACTGTCAGTACCACGCCCAGATCGACACATTGCAGCAAAAGTTTGGATAGATGCACTACCAGCTTTTACTAGTTTATCAACATGCTCGGTAAACGTACAATCAGACGGAAGCTCAACTACCAAAGACTTTTGGAGTTGACAAGAGGAGATGGGAGTGGAAAACGCATCTCCACGGTTTGATAGAGTCAATTCTTCGCAAAAGTCATGAGTACTCTCAAAAATTTTATTTTGTATTTCTGCGGCTTCTTTCCAGAATAGTTTCAATTTCTTTTCATTTCCATTTTTGCAACTATTTCTTGTAACTTCTTATTTCTTTTATTCTTTTTCTGTTTTATGTTGCTCATGCCAATGAGATTACTGACGTCTGGTTAAATGCATGCTAGAAAAATTCTCGATTTTTTTCTTCGAACAAAGTATTGAAAAATTACCACCCTAGGTTCGATCTTATTAAAAACTACTCTGCTTCTCCTTTGATAGAAATTTTCCAGTCAGTCCTTGGAAAGCCTTCTATGACTTATATTTTTTGTAACGTCTCCAATCTACAAATTTTAATAACAACTTTGTCTTTAACGTGTAAGGTTTCATCTATGATCCTGGACAAAGTATTTTTTGTTTTGCGGATTCTTAATGAATACGGAATCAAGTGGGGAGGAAAAATTCTCCTGGACCTAGATTATGCTGATGATTTAAGCATCCTAGATGAAAGTGTGAGAAAAATGGATGAACTTTTAGAGGTTTTGCGAGATCAAGGTGCTAGAATAGGTTTGAAAATTAATGCTAAGAAGACTAAGTCACTAAGGCTAGGAATAAATGAAGATGAAAAGGTGATGTTGGGTAACGAAAAAATTGATCAGGTGGGAAGCTTCTACCTTGGTAGTATTATTAGTAAAGATGGTGGGAGCAGTGAAGATGTTAAAAGTAGAATAGCCAAGGTTAATGGTGTTTTTTCACATTTAAAATAAATTTGGAAGAACAGGAAGATAAGGCTGCAAACCAAGATTAGAATATTAGAAGCTACAATGATGACAGCGGTCACATATGGCTCTGAAGCATGGGCGCTCCGAAAAGCGGATGAAGATTTGCTAGATGTTTTCCAGAGAAATTGCTTAAGGATTGTTCTGGGTACCCGGCTGACTGACCGTATTTCAAAAAACTGGCTGTACGAAAAATGTGGTTCAATACCGCTCTCTAGGGATATAATGAGAGAAAGGTTGAGGTGGCTAGGGCACGTTGTGCGGATGACAGATTGCCGACAATTGTCCTTTTCGGTCAACCGTCTAGGGCTAAAGGGAAAGCAAGTCGTCCTCGTCTGGGGTGGGAGGACGTCGTAAAGAAAGATTTAAAGGAAATGGGAACTTCCTGGGAGGGTGTTCAAAGGAAAGCTTTGAATAAATTGGGATGGAAGAGGCGCGTGCGTAGCTGTGTTGGCCTCAAGCGGCTTGGTGCTGCAGTGAGTTGTAAGTAGTAGTAGTAGTATTTGTTATTCAAGAAAAAATAAATCGCAACATAAAACAAAAGCTAAGCTGATGTAAATCAAATTGTTCGCGTTAACAATGGCAATTAGCAATTCAAAGTTTGATTTGCTACATTTGACTCATTGCCAGTGTATGAATACCTAGAAAAACTTTCCACATGTGCTTTAGAGTTTAGACTCTTGGCAGTAAAATGCTCTTACAAAGTTTTTTTTTCTACTATCTAATCCATATTTTAACAACAGCTTTATCTTTAAGAATAAGAGTCAAAGAAAATCGCCTCGATTTTTTCAAAATTTTTGAAACTCCGTTAACCTGCGTCTACTTCATCTGTTTCATCTATGGTCCTGGACAATGTAGATAACGCTCACGGATTTTAAATAGATTTTCACAAATTTTCAAACCTTCAGTATTCAAAATTTAACACTTTAAAAGATAATTTTTTAGTTACTACTGCTCGAAAACTGTCAATTAGAGTAATCTACTATACCTTGAGGCTGACTTATCAATATAGGCTACTATGCACCCTAGGTTATAAACAAAGTTCATTATACGAACCATAGCAAGACTATGGGTTACCATAGTCATTCATTTTGAAGCTATTTTTTATTCAAGAAAAATATAAATTGCAACATCAACAAAAGCTAAACTACTGTAAAGCAATCTTTATTACAATGCATAAATTTAATTACATTTAGACATATTCAATTCATCAAACAGTTCGTGGTAACGAACTGTAAGTAAGGAGCGACCCGGCTCAATGGTAACCAAAACTGTAGAAAACAGAATTTTGATACCAATAGATACATCAAAAGAATCAGATTTTAATGCTGATTTCAAATATATAAGTTTCATCAAGTTTCGTTCTACATATCAAAAGTTACGCGCCTGAGAAAATTTGGCTGATTTTCGAAAAAAGGGGAAAAGACCCTCTAAAAGTTATAGAACCCTAATGAAAATCACACCATCATATTCAGCGTATCAGAGAACCCTACTGCGTAGGTTTCAAGCTCCTATCTACAAAAATGTGGAATTTTGCATTTTTTGCCAGAAGAAAGATCACGGATGCGTGTTTATTTGTTTGTTTGGTTTGTTTGTTTTTTTTCCCCAGGGGTGATCGTATCGACCCAGTGGTCCTAGAATATCGTGGGAGGGCTCATTCGAACGGAAACTAAAAGATCTAGTGCCCTTTTTAAGTGACCAAACAAAATGGAGGGCAACTAGGCCCCCTCCCACGCTCATTTTTTTCCCAAAGTCACCCGATCAAAATTTTGAGATAGCCATTTTGTTCAGCATGGTCGAAAATATGATAACTATGTCTTTTAGGATGACTTAATCCCCCAAAGTCCCCGGGGGGAGGGCTGAAAGTTATGAACTTTACCCAATGTTAACATATAGTATTGGTTATTGGGAAGTATACAGACGTTTTCAGAGGGGATTTTTTCCGGTAGTGGGGGGGGGGGAGTGGGTCGGGGGTTATGTGGGAGGATCTTACCATGAAGGAAGTTTTCATGGGAGAAGGGACATTGCTATGAAGGGGGCGCCCGATTTCCCAGCATTATTTAAAAAAAGATCAGAAATTATATATAAAAAAACAAGTTTTTTAACTGAAAGTAAGGAGCAACTTCAAAACTTAAAACGACAGAAAACATTACGTACATGATTGGGTTCATCCCCTAGTCAAGCCAGATTATTTAGTGCTTTCATAAGAGCTATTTATTCTAATTAACGGCATTTGTGATTAAGGGTTCATTTTTAAAGAATTGGAACAAAATTCGAACTTTAGCTTAAAGAGCAAGGTATTGACTAGGGGGCGAACCCTCTAATATACGTATTAAAAATATAAGAATATAGAGGTTCGTTACGTAAGTTAATTCGTAAGTTATGTATCATTATTACTAATAAAAACGTTCGTAAATAAAATTAAACAGGTTTCGAGAAAGCCATTTAACCAAATAAAAGTACAATTAATATTCAATTTTTTTTTAATTATTCATGTACGGTGAGCCAAAATCAAAACCTGCATTAATTCAAAAACGTTCAAAAATTAAATAAAAAAAACAAGTTTTTTTAACTGAAAGTAAGGAACGACGTTAAAACTTAAAACGAACCGAAATTATTCCGTATATGAAAGGGGCTGTCCCCTCCTCAACACCTCGCTCTTTACGCTAAAGTTTGACTTTCTCACAACTCTATTTTTTTTTAACAATGAAAAACTTTAGCGTAAAGAGCGAGGTTTTGAGGAGGGGACAGCCCCTTTCACATACGGAATAATTTCTGTTCGTTTGAAGTTTTAACGTCGTTCCTTACTTTCAGTTAAAAAAACTTGTTTTTTTTTATTTAATTGCCTACAAGCTTGAATGTATTTACAGAGCCCCAACATCTAAAAGAGGACTTGCAGTATGATGGAATGAATAAATATAAAAACAGTAAACCTGTGGGAGCGCTATCTAGGATCCTTAAGTCAAAAGCACCAGAACAACGATAATTTGCAGCTGTTCCATTGTCCCAAACTACAACTACTTCTTCTGGAGATTCAAAATTTCGTACAGTTCCAACGTGACCTTCGCCACCATCCTAAAAAAGAAAATTAATCTTAACAGCAAACCATTGGCCTTACTTACACTAGGGTGACCAACATTAACTTTACCCATGCTTCAAGATTTCCTAGAAGGGTATGGGGCTCAAAGGGTCTGTAAAATGTTTTATTAATAGTAAAACATTTCCTGTTCTGTAATAAATCGGGCACGTTAAGAGCAGGGGGCTTGGCACTACTTTCCAAACGACATGGTATTTACTCTTTTTCTTATCATTTTAATAATTTTCAAACAGTTTCAAACAGCCAAAATAATTTCATATTTGTTGCTGTTAAATCCCTCCTTCCCTCCCCACGTCCGAAATTGGTTAGTGAACGTAATGCTCGAGCTTTGTAAAAGGTTTTCAAAGCGCTTTACTTCTTACTCGTACTTTTTCTGCAAATTTGGTTATTCACTCATGTGGATCTCTTTCGTTTCATAGGGCATTATGGAGAGCAGAGCAAAGACAGAAGATGTTGCTTTCATGCATGTGCGTGTTTCATCACTGCATTCCCTGTTAAATCTTTATGATCCGCTTTAAATATTTAAATTTTATAACCAATTCCATTTGACAATACTTCAGTGAGGGTGGTGAGTATGATTTGTTGTTCAGGAAACTACAATACGATTTCTAAGCACATTAGTTTTCAAATATCGAGTTTGATCATGGGGACATTTGATCAAGGGGGCATTTCTTTCCAAAAACTAACCGACAAGTATGTGTCCAATAAGAGAGTCATACTTACTCCCGCCATTTACCCGTGCCGCAGCCATTTAAACGTTTGCCTCTCAATTACTTGGACTATCTGTCTTGGCTTGTCTCTTTCTACAATTAGCCATATCTTGATGCAACCTTCTGCAAAATACTGGATAACTTCAATTCAAAGCATTTGAACACAAGGAGTGGGCCTCCAAGTTTCCCCATAGAAATTTCGAAAAAATATAGCCTGAAACGTTTTTTTATGATTGCTACTTGAACAGTTCTCTTATATTCCTCCCCAGACATCAAAAATTGACAAGGCAAGTTGGTTACTTTAACGTTCAGCAAAACTACAAGACATATAATGGGGAGTTGCAATGATTTTAAGTTGTGCGGTAAGGAAATATATAATTAGTGGGCTGCATAAACTCGGTTGACTAACAAAGTTATACTGGTTAAGTAATATATTAAGTAGAATAGAGAAAGATCCACATTGTCTGCATTACTTCAATTGGAATAATATTGAAGATCCATTACATAAAGGATCACTGTCCATTTATATTTCCCGAGAATCAAAATCAAAAGAAACAATTATTATTGTTATCAAAACCTGAAAAGAAAAAAAAATTGGTTTTCGTCCCATCCCTAGTTCAAAAGAATGTAGATCTTTAAAAGGTTTCGAGACCCAGGACTAAATAACTAATAGATAAAAAACGAACTAGCAATATATCTTCTATGACATACTATTTGGCTGTTTGTTATGAAGAGTTAAATTGTGCAGAAGCTAAGCCACTCACATAACGCCACAACTTTGTTTGACATAATCCTAAAGGAATTGGATCCATCATTTCATGGCACTTTTTAATATTCATATGAATGGTTACATATTAGTCATCCAAAAACGGAACAAATTCAAGTTCAAATTCATTTAAATCAAAAACAAGACATAGCAGTCGTGGGCAAAGCCCAAATATGATGTCTCTTAGTCATAAATAGCAAAATAAAGTTGTCTGATAAAACTTCGTCAGGATAAATAAACTAAAGGATAAAAACACTTGAGATTGAGAATAAAATTGTCTGATAAAACTTCGTCAGGATAAAATAAACTAAAGAATAAAAACACCAGTAATATTTCACAAAGCTTAGCACAAAGCTTTTACTGTAACGCATGGTGTTACAGTGGACTGGGGTCAGTTTCGGAACCTTCTCAGCCACTTCCCTGGGAGGGGACAAGATCTTATAGAGACAAAAGTTGGAGGAAGGAATGATCGGTAATTGGGATGTTCGAGGAGGGAGGAGCCAAATCTTTGGTATAATTTTTCTCGGCGGGAAGAAAGGGATTCAAGTTTAAATTCTTTGAGGTAAAAGGAATAAGGAGTACATTATTTTTTTTAAGAACAAGTTTCCACCTTTTTATATTAAATTCAGAAATCTTTTTATCATTTTCTGCTTCTTTTTTAGCTTCACCGTGGATTGGAAATCGGAATTCAGAGTAAAGACCTATTTAACACATTTTCTTCTTAATCAAAGGCAATCATTTTCTTGGTAAACAGGGATATAAGTAGAACGTGACCTTATACTTCTACGAGACATATAGGAACCACTGAAGCGTATCAAGTTGAATGAACTTTATCTAGGTCATCCTCTAGGGCACTCTTTAGGTTGAACGAACCTTATCTAGGTCATTCTCTATTGAGGTTCCATTTTGCGTAGACGAATAGGAACCACTGAAGCGTATCAAGTTGAATGAACTTTATCTAGGTCATCCTCTAGGGCACTCTTTAGGTTGAACGAACCTTATCTAGGTCATCCTCTATTGAGGTTCCATTTTGCGTAGATATATAGGAACCACTGAGGCGTATCAAGTGGAATGAACTTTATCTAGGTCATCCCCTAGGGCACTCTTGAGTTGAACGAACTTTGTCTAGGTCATTCTCTATTATACTTCTATGGGATGTAAAGGAACCACTGAAGCGAATCAAGTTGAATGAACTTTATCTGGGTCATCAACTAGGGCACTCTTGAGATTGAATGACCATTATATAGGTCATTCTCTATTGAGGTTCCGTTTTGCGTACGGCCATAGGAACCACTAAAGCGTATCAAGTTGATTGAACTTTATCTAGGTCATCCCCTAGGGCACCCTTGAGTTGACGAACCCTATCTAGGTCATTCTCTATCTATGTTTCATTTTACGTACGGTCATAGGAACCACTGAAGCGTATCAAGCTGAATGAACTTTATCTAGGTCATCCCCTAGGGCACCCTTGATTTGAACGAACCTTATCTATGTCATTCTCTATCGAGGTTCCATTTTGCGGGGACGTATAGGAACCACTGAAGCGTATCAAGTTGAATTAACTTTATCTGGGTCATCCCCTAGGGCACTCTTGAGATTGAATGACCATTATCTAGGTCATTCTCTATTGAGGTTCCATTTTGCGGGGACATATAGGAACCACTGAAGCGTATCAAGTTGAATAAGGGCCCCCTCCCCCCAACGTTTTGGCCACCCCCCCCCCCAACTTTTTAGGCCCTTTCCCCCATTTTTATACTTTTTTTAAGTTTTTTTTAACTTTTTTTTATTTTTTAACATGGTATTTTTTCAACTTTTTTTACATGTCTTCCAATGAGATGAAACATACTTAAAACATTAAAACTTTACATTTAATATTTTCCAAAGTCAAAATGAGAAGGGTATAGATATGTTAGTCATGATCTTTACTATTAGAAAAATAATGTTTGTAGTAGCACTTTTGTTTTGACGGAATTTTTTATGCACAGAAATTATTCAACTTTTTTTTACGTAACTTAAAATTATGTGAAATATGCTTGCAGCACTAGCAATCGTATTCTATGCTTGCTCATTGAGACGATGCGGCTTTCCCACTGGTACTCTATGGCGGGTTATTGACACTACCTAGTTTATTGCATGTATTAAATCAGTATTTTTTACGCAGTGGAATGATAAACACATAAGTCATATCTTAAAAAAAGTTAAGATGGAGCATTTTAAGAAAGTGTGTTCACATGTTATTGGGACTGTAGCATTGAATGCCGACAAGGAGAAGTATTTGAACTATGAAACAAGTAAAAGTGGTAGCACTATTGGAAAGGTATGCGTACATTGTCATGACAGTAAGGAATTTAATTTCTTTAGAGTATCAAAAAAATTCAACTCTTATGATGGTGGATACGCGAGTTTGATATCTCCGGAGATGATCGCACTCAAAGAAAATGCCAACATAAAAATAATAGTTGATGAAGAGGGACATCTTCTTGCTAGTGCTTGTGGTAACATGCTACCTATTGTTACACCCCATCGTCAGCTTTCGGGTATTAGCATTCAACGGAAGATCAAAAGAAGATCAGACGGAAGATCATTATGATATCAGTCGAAGAGTTCTCTTCGACTGCATAAACCATATCTTGTCTACGTGCCGAAACTGTTACCTCTGTAAATATATGTGATAATAGACAGTGAAATTGCCAGAAAAATAAAAAGTGCATTGGCAGAAAATATCACTAAGGAATATAAAGATGAATCGATGAAAAACAAAGTGCCAGCAAACGTCACTACCACTGATCAAACAATTAATGAACCAAATAATAGCAAAGATGAAATGCATATTGAACATGTGGATGACCCCCCAGTAGAAATGTGTTCACATGTTAGTGTTATTGTAGCATTGAATGCTGACAAGAAGAAGTATTTGAACTATGAAACAAGTACAAGTGGTAGCACTATCGGAAACGTATGCGTGCGTTGTCATGACACTAAGGAATTAAATTTCTTTGGAGTACCAAAACAATTCAATTATACAAATGGTGGATATACGAAAGTATCATTTCCAGAGAAGTTAGTACTCAAAGAGAATGCCAACATAAAAATAATAGTTGATGAAGAGGGGCATCTTCTTGCTAGTGCTATAGGTAACATGCTACCTATTGATAGAACCTATCGTTATCGTTTAGGTATTAGCATTCAAATGAAAGCAAAGGGGAAAAGAAAGGCCTACTCTTCTACTAATATCATAAATCATATCTTGTCTACGTGCCGAAACTGTTACCTTTTTAAAAATAATGTTATAATAGAATGTGAAATTGCCGGAAAAATAAAAGGGGCATTGGTAGAAAATATCACTAAGGAATATAAAGATGAATCGATGAAAAAAAAGTGTCAGCAAACGTTACTACCATTGATCAAACAGTTAATGAATCAAATAATACCAAAGACGAAACGCATATTGAACCTGTCGGTGACACACCAGTAAATATTGTATATGACTCAAAATAGAATAATGATTATTCTACTGATTACGAGCTAAGAGAAGACAATAGCTACAATATCAAGAGAGAACATGTTGATCTATTTTATGGAACAGATTCAAAATGTCCAAAGTTGCTCATTGATGTTAATAATGTATCATAATATATTTTTTGTATTAATATTCTACATATCATTATTTCATTAAAAATATACTATTAATTACATTGTTATGCGTTTATTATTTTTAGAGTATACTGGAATATCACACGTTTAGAATGTCTATTGAAACATCGGAGATGTAAGAAAAGGATTTTGCATACATCTATTGTCAGACACATGGGATAACATTGACAAAATCTAAGTATCAGAGTGAATAAATTTTTTCTATCAACATATTTTTTAGATACATCTGATAAAATTGACTAAATCTAAGTATCAGATTGAATAAATTCTTTATGAACATCCTTTGTCGGATACGTTGGATAACAATGTCAAAATCTATGTACTAGAGTAGATAAATTCTTTATCAACTTCCTTTGTCTGATACATCAGATAAAATTGAGAAAATATAAGTATCAGAGTGAATAAATTCTTTATCAATGTCATTTGACAGATAATTTGGATAACACTGACCAAATCTATGTATCAGAGTGAATAAATTCCATATCAACTTCTTTGTCGGATACATCAGATAAAATTCAAAAAATCTAAGCATCAGAGAGAATAAATTCTTTATCAACATGCTTTGTCAGATATGCTTGGCAAAATTGAGAAAATCTAAGAATCAGAGTGAAAAAATTCTTTATCAATGTCTTTTGATAGATACGTTTGATAAAACTGACTTAATTTAAGTATCAAATTAAACAAATTCTTTATTAACATTCTTTATCGATATCATTTGTTGGATACGTCGGATAACATTGACAAAATCTATGTATTAGAATGAATAAATTCTTTATCATCATCCGTTGTTGGATATATCATAATGAAAAAATTGTAAGTAAGTAACAAGCTCTTTCTTGAATTCAGCCCTTGGATACACAATACAGAAATTTCATTCAAGAAATTATGAAAAATTGTAAGTAAGTAACAAGCTCATTCTTGAATTCACCTCCAGGCTACACAATACAGAAATTTCATTCATGAAATTATGAAAAATTGTAATTAAGTACCAAAATGCAGATATTTCAAACAAGAAATGATGAAAAAATTGTAAGTAGATAGCAAACTCTTTCTTGAATTCACATCTTGGACACACAATACAGAAATTTCATTCATGAAATTATGAAAAATTGTAAGTAACAAGCTCTTTCTTGAATTCGCCTCTTGGATACACAATACAGAAATTTTATTCATGAAATTATGAAAAATTGTAATTAAGAACCAAAATACAAAAATTTTATTCAAAAAATTATGGAAAAATTGTAAGTAGGCAACAAAACTCTTTCTTGAATTCCCCTCTTAAATACACAATACAGACACTTCTTTCATGAAATTATGAAAAAATTGTAAGCAAGAATCAAAATGCAGAAATTTCGATACAAAATACAGAAATTTCATTCATGAAATTATAAAAAATTGTAATTAAGAACCAAAATGCAGAAATTTCGTTCAAGAAATTATGAAAAAATTGTAAGTAGGTAAAAAACTCATTCTTGAATTCACCTATGGGATACACAATACAAACATTTTATTCATGAAATTATGAAAAATTGTAATTAAGAACCAAAATGCAAAAATTTCGTTCAAGAAATTGTGAAAAAATTGTAAGTAAGTAACAAACTCTTTCTTGAATTTACCTCTTGGATACACAATACAGACATTTCATTCATGAAATTATGACAAATTCTAAGTGAGTAACAAACTCTTTCTAAAATTCGCTTCCTGGACACACAATACAGCAATTTCACACAAGAAATTATGTAAAAACTGTAAATAAGTAACACTCTTTATTGATTTCACCTCTTGGATACACAATACAGATATTTCATTCAAGAAATTATTAAAAAATTCTAAGTAAGTAACAATCTCTTTCTCGAAATCAACTCTTGGATACACAATACGGAAATTTCATTCACGAAATTATAAAAAAATTGTAAGTAAGTAACAAACTCTTTATTGATTTCACCTCTTGGATACACAATACAGATATTTCATTCAAGAAATTATGAAAAAATCGCAAGTAAGTAACAAACTATTTATTGTTTTCACCTCTTGGATACACAATACGGAAATTTCATTCAAGAAATTATGAAAAAATTGCAAGTAAGTAACAAATTCTTTCTTGAATTCGCCTCCTAGATACACAATAAAGACATTTCATTCAAAAAATTATGAAAAAAAATTGTAAGTAACAAATTACTTCTTGAATTCACTTCTTGGATACACAATACGGAAATTTCATTCAAGAAATTATGAAAAATTGTAAGTAAGTAACAAACTTTTTCTTGAAGTCACCTCTTGGATATACAGTGCAGAAATTTCATCCAAGAAATTATGAAAAAATTGTAAGCAAGTAACAAACTCTTTCTTGAATTCACCTCTTGGATACACAATACAGATATTTCATTCATGAAATTATGAAAAAATTGTAAGTAGGTAACAAACTCTCTCTTGAATTCACCTCTTGAATACACAATACAGAAATTTAATTCAGGAAATTATGAGAAAAAAATGTAAACAAACTCTTTCTTGAATTTTCTTCCTGAATAGACAATACAGCAATTTCACTCAAGAAATTATAAAAAAAATTGTAAGTAAGTAACAAACTCTTTCTTGATTTCTCCTCATGGATACACAATACAGACATTTCATTCAAGAGATAAAAAAATTGTAAGTAAGTAACAAACTCTTTCCTGAATTCGCCTCTTGGATACACAATACAGAAATTTCATTCAAGAAATTATGAAAACATTGTAAGTAAGTAGCAAACTCCTTCATGAATTCACCTCTTGGATACACATTACAGACATTTCATTCAAGAGAGAGATGAGAGAGATGCAAAAAGCTGGGCTCATTTTTTTTACTAAAGCAAGTGCTACCATCTATTTCAACTAAGGTATAGAAGGCAGCACAACTGATTTTTCCTTCACCCGGGCACCTGCAGCCAACCTACAATACCACCCTTTTTTCAAATAACTGCATTCACGTTAGGTTCATTTAGGTTCACTTAGCGTGGCGCGCCACGCTATACCTTAATTGAAATAGACGGTAGCACTTGCTTTAGTAAAAAAAAAATGAGCCTAGCTTTTTGCATCTCTTTCTCTCTAGGCCCCTGGGGCGAATTCAAGAAAGAGTTTGTTACTTACTTACTTGCAATTTTTTTTCATAGATTCTTGAATGAAATTTCCGCATTGTGTATTCAAGAGGTGAATTCAAAAAGAGTCTGTTAGTAACTTACAATTTTTTTCATAATTTCATGAATGAAATTTCTGTATTTTGTATCCAAGAGGTGAATTCAAGAATGAGTTTGTTACTTACTTACAATTTTTTCGTGATTTCATGATTGAAATTTCTGTATTGTGTATCTAAGAGGTAAATTCAAGAAAGAGTTTGTTACCTACTTACAATTTTTTCCATAATTTCTTGAATGAGAAGTCTGTATTGTGTATCGAAAAAGTGAATTTAAGAAAGAGTTTGTTACTTACTTACATTTTTTCATAATTTCTTGAATGAAATGTCTGTAATGTGTATCCAAGAGGTGAATTCAAGAAGGAGTTTGTTACTTACTTACAATGCTTTCATAATTTCTTGAATGAAATTTATGTATTGTATATCCAAGAGGGGAATTCAGGAAAGAGTTTGTTACTTACTTACAATTTTTTTTATTTCTTGAATGAAATGTCTGTATTGTGTATCCATGAGGAGAAATCAAGAAAGAGTTTGTTACTTACTTACATTTTTTCATAATTTCTTGATTGAAATTGCTGTGTTGTCTGTCCAGGAAGAAAATTCAAGAAAGAGTTTGTTCACAATTTTCTTTCTCATAATTTCCTGAATAAATTTCTGTATTGTGCATTCAAACGGCGAATTCTAGAAAGAGTTTGTTACTTACTTAGAATTTTGTCATAATTTCTTGAATGAAATGTCTGTATTATGTATCCAGGAGGAAAATTCAAGAAAGTATTTGTTACTTACTTACAATTTTTTCATATTTTCTTGGATGAAATTTCTGCATTGTGTTTCCAAGAGGTGACTTCAAGAAAGAGTTTGTTACTTACTTAGAATTTTTCATAATTTCTTGAATGAAATTTCCGTATTGTGTATTCAAGAGGTGAATTCAAAGAGTTTGTTACTTACTTACAATTTTTTCATGATTTCTTGTGTTACTTACTTACAATTTTTTCATAATTTCTTGAACAAAATTTCCGTATTGTGTATCTAAGAGGTGAATTCAAGAAAGAATTTGTTACTTACTTAAAATTTTTTTCCTAATTTCTTGAATGAAATGTATGTATTGTGTATCCAGGAGGTAAATTCAAGAAAGAATTTGTTACTTACTTACAATTTTTTCATAATTTTTTGAATGAAATTTCTGTATTGTGTATCCAAGAGGTGACTTCGAAAAAGAAATTGTTACTTACTTAGAATTATTTCATAATTTCTTGAATGAAATATCTGTATTGTGTATCCAAGAGGCGAAATAAATAGAGAGTTTGTTACTTACATACAATTTTTTCATAATTTCTTGAGTGAAATTGCTGTATTGTGTGTCCAGGAAGCAAATTCTAGAGTTTGTTACTTACTTAGAATTTGTCATAATTTCATGAATGCAATGTCTGTATTGTGTATCCAAGAGGTGAATTAGAGAAAGAGTTTGTTACTTACTTACAATTTTTTCATAATTTCTTGAATGAAATTTCTGCATTTTGGTTCTTAATTACAATTTTTCATAATTTCATGAATGAAATTTCTGTGTTGTGTATCGAAATTTCCTCATTTTGATTCTTACTTATAATTTTTCATAATTTCTCGAATGAAATGTCTGTATTGTGTATTAAAGAGATGAATTCAAGAAGGAGTTTGTTAGCTATTTCCAATTTCTTCATAATTTCATGAATGAAATGTCTGTATTGTGTATTCAACAGCTGAATTCAAGAAAGAGTTATTTACCTACTTATAATTTTTTTATAATTTCATGAATGAAATGTCTGTATTGTGTATCCAAGAGGTGAATTCAAGAAAGAGTTTGTTACTTAGTTACAATTTTTTCATAATTTCTTGAATGAAATTTTTGCATTTTGGTTCTTCATTACAATTTTTGCATAATTTCATGAAAGAAATTTCTGTATTGTGTATCAAAATTTCTACATTTTGATTCTTACCTACAATTTTTCATAATTTCTTGAATGAAATGTCTGTATTGTGTATTCAAGAGATGAATTCAAGAACGAGTTTGGTACTTAGTTACAATTTTTCATAATTTCATGAATGTAATTTCTGTATTGTGTATTCAATATGTGAATTCAAGAAAGAGTTTGCTACCTACTCACAATTTTTTCCTAGTTTCATGAATGAAATTTCTGTATTGTGCATCCAAGAGGTGAATTCAAGAAAGAGTTTGTTACTTACTTACAATTTTTTCATAATTTATTGAATGAAATTTCTGCATTTTTGATTCTTACTTACAATTTTTTCATAATTTAATTAATGAAATTTCTGTATTTTGTATTAACGAGGTGAATTCAAGAGAGAGTTTGGTACTTACTTACAATTTTTTCATGGTTTCTTGAATGACATGTAAATTTCTTGAGTATTCAAGATATGAATTCAAGGAGTTTGTTAGCTACTTACGATTTTTTCATAATTATGAAATGTCTGTATTGTGTATCCAAGAGGTGAATTCAAGAAAGAGTTTGTTACC